>JAQGCC010004454.1:0-13120 GCA_034698905.1 Xestoiulus laeticollis | reverse complement strand
CCCACAATGGCGGAGGGACAGTTTTCCGTATTTGGAAAGCCAACACGTTGTGCTCATGCAAGAAGATCTCGGATTAACAATTCCGGGATTTATTAATCTATCGATGTGCATGATCCCCGTATTGTTTCACCAACAGTTCGTTAGTCATGATATGATTTCCGGATTGAAATCTCGATCTTGTGGGGGATGGATTCTGCATGGATGACGCACTCTCTGGAATCTCTGCATTGAAGCACCCCTTCGAAAGACCCTAAAAGTGCGGAGGGCAATTTTCTATAAATGTCACTGGGGAGAAGGCGACCAGCGACATTCGTTCGATTGTGCTTTTTCAAATCGGTCACGAAATTACCCAATTACGGGACTTCCTCGACAGGTATAGTCACCTATATAAGAACGAGAGCGAGAACATTGTGCAAACATTTCGTTCGATGACGGATTGACAAGTCGCGTGTCAAACTCTTGTTCTAACTTTGTGTGCAGGGATACACTGATGGTTGACGTTATGCGGAGACGGGATTTTTCTCCGAATCAAATTGGATTTCGGCTTCGGGCTAAGGTAAGAATAAAGTGGTTAGGAGTGCTGAATTGTTGTAACAAATTCCGTCCAAATTGGCTAGGAAAGCGAGATTTCCAAATCCAAATTACAAGGAAACAATTTTATTTGTGAAACGATAACGTTGTTTGGCTAGCATATTTGTCTTACCACAACACCTTGAATATGGTGAGAAGAGTAAAAGTTGAAATACTATAAAGCATGCGCTGGCTTCACCAACACTATATGGTTGAAATATTACAGAGCAAAACCTGCTAAAGGTGGCCACATTATTCTCCGCCAAAGAACGGGTATTTGTTGCAAACTTTTATCCTGAATTTAAGTTTTTGACCAGGGCGATCGGGATTTGGTACCATGCAGTGCTTTTTTCTGGCAAAATTTTTCGATTCCATCAATCAGCTAGGTCACGTTGTTTGCCCTGCTGTTCGCAGCAACCTGAACATATCGGTTACAACTTTTCTTTATTATCGAGTTTATATAAAAATAAATAAACGCTGACAAGAAACGTTAGCTTATTATGGTAAATCTCAACTTCGGAAGCTTTGGTTTCATTGTGGAGAACACCATTTGAGTCAGACATGGAAATTACCATTAACGTCCAATCTTGATCCTTAGTCTTTTTTTTTTTATTTATTTTTTTTTAAATTGTTAACTTTTACAATAAGATTGTTGTCTTGGAGGAAACTCAATTTTCATGACATACAAAACCACACCTAAATCCCAAATCTGTAAAGGCTTTTTAATTGCTTTTTAAAATACATGCATTATGTTCGACAGGTTAATCTGTACTGTAACGAATCCAGCATAATCGTGTGTGGGATATTAAGTTTTCCTATTCAAACATGTTGTTCAGAATCGTCGTGGGAATGCCGGATAATGACAGTACACGACCACATACATTTAAATTTACAGTATATATGCACTTCCCACAATTTTATTGGAAACGAGACGTGCATGACAGTAAACTATATTCATTTTATGATATGTGGATTATTAAAATTGATGCGATGATAGGTGGGGCGTTTGGGATTACAGTTTCGCTGAAACGTTGGCACCCACCTGCTAATTGATGAGGTAAACACTTGAATAACGGAATAAGCCCCAGTTAGTTGTTTGTGTCATCAGTTAATTGTTATGTATTAATTCACAACTGTTTTAGATCACTGGAATTACGGAATAGCAATAATCCTGCAAGCTTAATATTGCTGATATTTTTATAAATAGAGTTCGCATTTCCAAAGCATTAAAGCATGAATCTATATATTAGATACGGTACTTTCGAGGTGGAGAAAGTTAGGCACGCTAATATTGATTTTTACTTAGTTGACGGAGGCCTGATTGGTCTTCTGATTGATATTCTGTGTTTTGGCGCCAGTAATTATGTTGTATAATGGCACTACATCATCCGCTTTAATTTTACATGGAAATTATGATGGGTAGGCAAACAAGAAATTGGCTCCTCTCAGGCGCCGTCGTTAGGAGCTCATCGTTATGACAACTATTACGATAGTCCTATACATGTACACTGTATGTATGACATGTGCATTTAAAAGGAACTACACTAATATTGACCCAAATTAATCGGAATGCATCCAAAGGTGGTGACAGTGTCCGGATGTGACGTCAACGGCTTACGTACTGGTTTCCGCCTTCCCGGCAATCCAGCTGGCAGTTTTAAGCTATGTGAGATATTTGCAATATGAGGCCTTATTAACACTTCTGACGTGTCCGGGAGGAGCGCCCCAACAACACGTTGTGACGTTCAAACTTTGCGTGTATTTACACTAAAAACTGATAAATTGGCCTAATATTAACATTCCGGGTACAAAGTTCACGTTTTGCTAATAAAAATCCCATTTGGTTAATGGTCACGAGAGTGCTTGCACAGTTGTGTGTGTGGCTGTGGCGCGTTTGTGACATATCGTTTTTTTTGTGCCTGAACCAAGCCCATCAAGGCTTGACCGGTTAACCGCGAGTTGCCTATACATGTAAGTGTGCGTCGACTGACCACTTTGTTTAACCACACCCAGAGATGAGCTCCATATACACCTTGCTGTCACCTCGCAGCAGGTCAGAACACCATAGGGTATTCGGATCTGGCTACTTTAAGAACAACACCTGTTATTTTGATTGGTCGGTAGACGGGGATGACCATAAAGTGAGTATGAAAATTTGCCTATAGTTCAATTCAATTTTGTTACCCTACAGTCGGCACTAAGGCGCCCTGTGGTAGGGGGATAAACTCACGAAATCTACGGTTGTCTGTTTTGTCTGCATTTGGATAAATTCCTGGTTACGGAGGCTACAGTTCATCCTGTTTTATAATTGGCGAAGGAGGCTCTGGGCGTCCATAAATTTGTCCATTTCTCCTCTTAAATTGAAGCTCCACTATACCCTATAACAATTTTTACTTCGTCTATATCACAATGATATTGAATTCCATTCGGACACCAGAACTGAAATTATACCAACACCGGAAAAATATAATGGGTTTGATTCGTTGCATTAAGGGGTGGTGTCCGAAAACGAGTTGACGTCATCCAAACAGGAAAAAACACCTGTTTTAGTACCTAAAACATGTCTACACTTGTTTGAACGTGTCTGAACATGTTTTTCAGTTTACTTCTATTTTCTATAAAAAAGCATTTGGGATTCCCCTTCAATATACCCAGCATATAAATTAACCTAAGTTTAAGCTCCAACTATTTACATGTTACATTACTATGTTACAAGTCTTAAAACAGCTTTTAGTTGCAGTAACTTCAAGAAGATTAGGGAAAAGTTTGGTGCGATTCATATAACTACAGTACATGTAACCTTAGATTTTGAATACAGTACATGTATACTGTATGTCACACAACATCTGCCAAGGCTGCCATGTAGGTGCCTAAATTCATACAAGTGGTAGCCTATACTTTGTCATTACTATCCTAATATATTTTCAATTTTTCGAAAACTAGCTATTTATAAAAACATCGCGATATTTTTGAACCCTGCCCTTAGCTTTCACGTGCATGTATACACACTTTGGTGCACATGGAGTGAGACCCATGGCTTCATGGGTACACGTGTCGTTCGGGGTGACTTATCTCGCTGTATTCCTCGTTTTTTGTACGCTGCCTTGGGTTGGAATCCAGTTTTCGGATAAAACATTATTTGCTAGGCCTTGGTAGGAACCAGTTCCTTTTTAAAAAAATCGTGGTCATGGGAAATTGTGCTGAAGCTTGCCAAGGAACGACCTTACACAAGTGATAACAATTAATCGATGATTTTGGGAAATTTCGACAAGTTTTTGGCGTGAAATTGGAGGCTCCAATGGTTGTTTACTCCATATATAAAGTATGTACAGTACATGTATGCACCACGAAATGTATGACATCAGTTCCTTTTCCGGTAGTTTTGCAAGAAGAGTGTGTATAGAGACATTAGAGTCTATTTTTAGGTTTATCTACATGTATAATGTATATTTATTGATACTCGAGCATTTCAGGTTTATATACTGTGCATATAGCCACGGTATGGATATTTCAACATGTAGCTGAAAACCATAAATATTGAATAGGTGTGCAAATGCCTAATTTATCCAAGTCGGTTTTCAGCTAATGTATATACAGTATTTTTTTTCCCAACCAGCAATTTCATTATACATGTGCATGGTTATTTTTTACATGCAGTATATGGAGTCCGTTTGACAATTTGACATGACCAAGGCGATTTCTTATATAACTCGATCGCCCATTAGTGTAGAAATTCCTCCAAAATAATTTTTTTTTCTTCGTGAAAACGACCTTCGTGAGACCATTTTGGGGCGACGAAGGCCCTTGAGTAAAACACGATTAGCTTGGAAATGCTCGTTTACGCCCAAGCTGTGTATTCGCGCGGCCTTCGCTGGCTTTCATTCATGAAGTGGATGCCGAATTTTCATTGAATTTTTCTGGCTTTTTCCCCGCAACCTGTTATGTTAATTCCTCATTAGTCCGTGGAAAAGTTGAGGTTGGTCCGTCGCACGCATTTGCGTGTGCTTTCGACTGTTTGCTGGAATTATCTCAGAAACTGCCTCAGATGCTATATAGTGGACATCTGGAAGTTTCTCGAAGATTGTGAGTGGTAAATAACCCCAAGTTGTGGGGAAGTAACTTCAACTATTCGTTCGATAGAAATTTGTCATCAGGATTGCTTATTATTGGCCAAGATTTTGTCAATGATAGAATTTTGGCATTCGTTGAAAGGTGTTGTGGTTTATTTGATGAAATCGATTCATTCTCCTCACGTATGGACTAAACTAAGTGTCACGTATATGGCCCACGAGGACTACTGTGAAAACAAACTCATTAGGTACGTTCATGGACTCATCTTCGCTGAGGCATGGTGCCCACTAAGATGGTGAGCATGTACGTGGCATACATGTATCAAGCACTTTACAAATGATTGTACTCGTGTGCTTGTTCTAACATATACATTTCATACTTGACCACTTCTCATGGGTTTTATAATTCGCTGCAACATCTACATGTATAATCATTCACAAATCTTGTTTTTTTTTTTTTTTTTGGTTTATGTGCTAATTTCCATGGGCCTTCTTCATTGCAAGTATCTTCTATTGATTCTATTCCGTTCTTAGTGGTTAATTTTGCCAGACTCGCATTTTTTCCGGTTTTACGAAATCCTTGAAAATCCAAATATGCAAACAGTGAGAACTTGTCATTTCATCATTCGAATACAGTGTAACGCAACTAAAAGAAAAACCTGTATGTTTCGAAAAATCTGCCACAATCGGAGTTTGCATACCACAAGGGTTGCTACCCCTTTCTTTATTTTTCTGCCCCCTGGAGAGCTCGTCATGCTGTTTTGCTACCGAAGAACTCATTTCTCCATCTGTTTTACGCCAAAAACACATTTCATTCCAAAGCAGTAAACTGCGCGCCCCCTACCGTCGCCATCTTTGTTATCGATGCTCTCGCATTGGTGACAAACGTGTTACGTACATGGCTTCACCTCTTATTTTACGAGTAAATTTGGTGGTGTCAGGTGTTTTAGTACCAAAAGCAACATTTTTCAACGCGATTTGTGCCTATTACCTGCTGCATGCATGCAAATGTAGGTTACAGCGACGGCAAGGAGGCGCCATTGTCGGACTTTGACACTTCCGTTCTGGCACCTATTTGCGATGATGATAATGTTATGTCGAAGAAAAGTCGCTGCCCTCACAAATTGAATTGCTTGGTTTCTATCCTCGAAAAAGTTTACCCAACCAAAGGGGTTATGTAACTGTGGGTCGTTGCCAGAGTTTGTTAACGGCCCGTTAAAGTGAATGACAGCAAGCCTGAATTCAGCAGAACCTTGCTGTTGTGATGCTTTTGCTTAATTCCGTTTGTAAAATATTTTTTTCTTAGAAAATGCATATTTTGGATTCTCCCATAGATGGGTGGCGCCTCCTAACTGACTTTTTGCCATAACATGTCCCGCTTGATTTGTGATATGCGTGTTTGGAATTGTTAAGTCCCAGGGGCTGGATTCTAGAAAGTAAGGATAACGTAACTTGACTGTCAAAAATGGCTTTTGCAGCAATCATTGCTTATAGGTAATGTGCAAGCATCCTATGTCTGGCTGGGATGGAACATTTGATGTAAATTTTGACACTGTTTTCATTGATATGTACTTAAAATGCCTTGTTCTTCAGTAAGCTGCTCCATAAACTAGTACATGCATATTGGAGGATTGGTCGTGTTTATTGCACAGGCAAAATGTTGAACATGCCGATGTCTTACACACTAATGGCCGGTTTTACCAACAAAAGGTTAAACTTAACCTCTGGTCAAACTGCAGTTGACCACAGTTTGACCTCCGATTCGGTTTTACCAATAGAGGTCAGTTGGTAAAACCCAAACAACTGACCGGGAGGTCAAACTGTGGTCAAGGTTTGCCTACAGGTTACTTGACCACAGATTTTACCAGCGTTGGTAAAACCGGCCATAAGCATGGACAAGCAAAAGCCAGGGAAGTTGGAAAATTCCTTTCTATGGAAACCCTGACTTGTGCTTCGGCGCCATATAGCAATTAAGACCAACTCTGGTCTGACAATATGTCTGTCTGCAACTGTCCAGGCCTGTCACCTTATGACCTCATGTGCCATTCATCTGTAGGTCTTGTCTTACGTTTTGACACTTGACCTTTTGTTGCCTTCTGGACGCTGTGGGAGTATACTGTTGTTTGTGCAAACCGGATGTCGCCATTTTCGCAACAGGGATGATGGCCATTGGGTGGTCAATATCGGGTGAGGACTGGATTAACAGGACCTGAGCCTTTGTCACAGCGTGCGTAATCGACGGGGGAAAACATTGGGTGGAGCCGCTTTTGGCTGCTGTCTTGCCCATTACTCACTGGCCAGGGTGGTCAAGGCGCGTGCGGATGACCTCGCCGAGCGATTGACCCCTCTTTGACCCCCTGGAGCGCCTCATTAGTTGCCGGACCGGTGCGCTATTTTGTAGCCCCAACTGGATTTCTATATGGAAATCAGGAGCACCAGTGGCCCGTGTTATCAGCTAAGGGAACAACGCCCCTGGTGATGGAACAGGAGAGGTCAAGGGGTCATTGCGTACCCACCCAAGGCGTGTTTTTAACCCTTGGTGGTGATTCATTTTTGGCTGGCGGATTGCGCTCTCGTTCAGCCACTCGTAGTGCAATAGTAGCGTGGAGTGTGCAGACCGTAAGTTCCATTTTAGGTGCGATTACGGAATGGGCCGTTCCAGATGGCAGCTTATGTTATTGGGTGGCGCCATATTGGCTTTGTACATCTTAAATGCCCCTGTTGCATCCTTAACTTAACCCTGCTAAAAGTGAATTGTATAGGTCTAAACTATAAATAGGTGGCACGTACGTATGCCCTTTCCACTTTCGCTGAAAGTACGGAAAAGGAATCGATGACGCAACTGACTTTCCTTGAATTTCACGGATTATGCACAGGTTTATACGTAAACCGAGTAAATTACTGGCGCCGGAACAGTTTTAAGATGCTAAATGATGGCCATTCAGTGCTCGACTACACTTTAAAGATGGCGGCAAAAGACGTCATTACGCGTTTGTTTTTCCATAGATGGGTGTCAATTGGTTTCGATCATTTAGGTTTTCTACTTCCCAATATGACGGCTAACGTCGTCCTTACACGTGTTGATTCGATTGGTTGTTTCATTCTGCAAGCATTTGTATTTTCCAATATGGCCACCAAGAGATTTCGAGTTATTGTAGTGGGGAAATGCCGTCAAATATCCTCATTTAGCAACTTTTATTTAGTTTTATTAATGTACTGTTGCCACACGATAAGGCTTTCTGCTTTTCAAGATGGTTGCCAAAATGGCCATTAAGCACATTTTTGTAATTTTTTTAAAAAGCTTGCCATCGCAACAAGTTATTATGCAAATTATTGGAAGATTTTACCGTCAAACGTTCTTCAAAACAGAGGGATTGAGCACGCCTCCCTTAATGCTAACCACAGTGACAGCACTGTATGTTTTTCCAATGCGTTCTCGTTAAGGTAAATCAGTTGACGAGACATTAAGGGAGGCGTGCTTAAATGACCCTTCAAAAAACCTTTCAAATTTTAAAATGGCCGCCAAACCATCTTCAAACTTTCAAAATGGCCACCAAGCACTAAACACGCTTCAAATTTGCAAGATGGCCAGCAAGCCCTCATTATTCCAAGTATCATCTATTGCTGTTACAGCAAAACCTGTAAATAGCGTCCCTCTATATAGAACACTACGCATATACCTGGAAGTAGCGATCCCTCACGATTGGGACGGATCAATTTAACAGAACCAGCTGAACCTGCAAGTAGCGCACCTAATATGATTCGCTATTCACAGGTTTCACTGTATTCCGTTCTTCTTGGCCATAATTACGAGCTATAGTTTTAAGGGCGTAACCGACTTTCTAACATTGACGTCAGAAATTCAATTGACAAGTTCTTTAGTTCGCCAGAAGTGCAATGTAAACGGGAAAAAAGAGCTTATAAAAGATGCGTTTTCGCAATTCAGTAGGTGCATGGCGGGCGGTTTGTTGCTTTCTGGAAGCCACGTTATTTGTTGATTTCCAGCGACGGATGACACATCGGAGTCTCCATCTCCTTCTTCTCTCGGAAATCGGTGGAAATAGCGGTTGAAATGTTATTTTTAAGCATGCAGGTTTCTCGATATTAGTCATAATTTCGGGGAATTTGTTCCCGGGGCTCGGTGCCTATATTTAAGTGTGTCTTTGGCGGCCGGTCCTCCGAAACGAACCTCTTGATTAGACGCGGTTAGAGATTCGAACTAACCGGTCGCGAACGAACATTTTCCGACGAAACTTTTATTTTTTATACTTTTTACGAATTTCGATCCAATCCGGGAATCCGGATTGCAGAATCCCGCATCTCGAAACTCTCGCGAGATTCCTCTGGTGTTAATCGAGTAGCGAGATTCTGCTCCAACGCGTTCATGCTTTGGAATTGTTAGCTTCAATTGCCGTTCGTTGTGTCAGCAGATCACTTGCCAAAATGCGAGTCCAGATCCAACGCTTTGTAAGTAAATTATCGTTTGTGCATGATCAACCGATTAACCGTTGAAAAAAAGCGAATCTCGCATTCTTGCACGCTTCTTGCAGCCAAGTACTTCCGTTTTGCATGCTGTTTCAGATTCCAGTTGCTATAGCACGAACTGTTGTGCAAGCGGAAGCCCTTTTTGCTCCTATCAAAATCTTTATCGAAATACTGCAAAAGGATATCTAGATTTTTTTAATAATATGTATCAGCTTTGAGATTGTCCACTTCCTTTCACGTTTGCAAGACAAACTAATGAGCCTATATCAAGGTGGGGAAACTTAGCCAGGTTAAGATAAGTTTTTGCTTAGTTTACGGGGACTTGAGTAGGCTGACTGTGTTTTGGCGCCAATGATTTTGTTGCAATGGTTCTTCATCTACATGTGTGGCTTTAATTTCACACGTAATATATGATAGGTATACATATATGCATGTTGTGTTAAATGGGAATCGGCTAATATTTGGCTAAAATGGTGTAAAATGTCATTATATGTTCTATAAGTTTTGTTCTTTTTTAAGAATACATGTACATGGTTGTATAATCTCGGAATAGATTACAGCTGCTACTCTGTTCTCGCTTTTTTAAAATTAAATCTACAGTAGAATTTGGGATCTTGGAATTTTGTTTGAATCTTCGTTCATGGCGTCACGCTTTCTGGCTTTCTGTTATGGCGTTTTAGTGGTTATAACTACCAAAAATGGAGTATCGTTAACACGTGTTATTGCTACCAGGAAATGTCGTGAGATGTGTTTTCGAGTTATGCGCCATCACGTGGTTTCGCCATCTGATCAGAAACACCACGTGTTCTTCTTGCTAGAGTAAATACAGATTTCGAGGTCCTCCTAAATATAGGACAGCTAAAACAATGTCGGAATAATCTTTATGGACGATCTATAAATGTTTCAAACGCGTTCGACGTACGTCAGATGGGCGTCAAACGAAGCCATGGATTTGAAATTTTGGACGTAAATAGGCAACATCAACATTAGTCCAAAATCTGAGCATCTGTTCTTTCAACTGATGCACTCGTGCCTCGCTTTATTGCGCTTCGCTGTCAGATTTTTGGTAATTCTCGTCAGAATTTCAACTTTCTCATTATTTTTATATCTGTTATGGACGCTTGCACTGAGGATTGGGGAGAGGGGGTGGTCTGGAACAGGATGCATACGATTTTTTTAGAATACTAAAAATATTTTGCAATATATACAGCATGTGCAATTTAAGTTAGATCTATAAGGTTAAGATGTGCTGAATTTTCCTTTACGCAACATTCCTATATCTCATTCGAGATATCCCTGTGCTTGTTGTCACATTGATGATTTATACAGAGCCTCCATGGCGCCCCATTTAGAAGCTTATCAATCGGTGCTGTCGATATTTGATTATTTTTCTAAGAACACTCGTGTTCGAGGGCATTTCTTGTATACCTGCGCCCCCACCAGTGATTAGATCAACGCTTGTTAATTGCTTGTTTTGGCGATGGTTTAAAATGCTCATCGGTGTTGTTTCGTGTCAAATCAAACTCGTTTTCAAGGTGTACACGAACTACCTCGTCTGACGTCTGGAAAATTAACAGAGACCAGTGTGAACGAACTTCGGTCCTGGACCAGACGTAGCCAGAATGGACACCCTCTATATACATCCCCACTTGTGGACTTCGTCAACAATGTTACCAGGGTGGACAGGGTCAGACAAATGGAAATAAATTGTTGGGTTGTCTAACACGAACGTGGGATGACGTCATATGACGAAATGTCTTATATTGAGGAGAGGTTTATCGAAATTTTTGAGACTTTTTGTCCTTTATTGGGTTCTTAAGATAAATAGATGCCGTGTGTTCACCAAGATGGTGAGCATGTGTTATGGCGACTTCGCCGTGTGCAACTTGCCATATCACCACGTGCATACTATCTAGGTGGGTACCCTGCCTAATGATACGATTTTAAGAACACTTGTCACAATTGGTTGAGGCATGTTTTCGGAAATGTATTCTTACTCCAAGCTGCTTCCAAGGTAATATGTACATGGCAGTCGGCAAGTGCAGTTTTTCATCATTGAAACTAACCTACCGCAAGGTGGCGGCCAATGTCACGGTACCATGGTTTAGGACATGGAATTTCAAGGTTCAGAAACTTCTATAAAAAATGTAGATATGGGGACAGTTATCATCTTCTCCTCTGTTTCAGGGAGAAACAGTGAACGATTCACTTTCTTGACTTCATCCTATTTTTACTTTTCGAGTTTTGGCTAGTTTTCAATGATTACGAGGATGACAATTTTTTTTAGTAAAAATTAAAAAAAGTGCAGGAAGCAGGGGTTGGCCACGCTTGTTGCTGACAGTGTTTCCTAACTTTGGTATGAAGTTGTCATGCCAACTACGTCGCTCTTCATCCCCTTCTCTTCTTCTGGCACTGTTACTCGCATCTTTTTCGACGAAAAAATAATCAGAAATATTAAAAAAAAAAGTGGACAGAGTAAGTCAATGTCAGGCGAGTTGAAAAATCGTGGGGACATCGTTCTATTCTCGATGCTATGACACGGTTGTCTTCGTAATGTTTCTAATTTTAGAAAATGTGTTTCTATTTTGTAGCGACATTCCAATTGGCTTAAACTTAGTAGTACTTTTAGTATACACTCATTCTGTTTGTAAGTTTTAATTTACAAACAAGTAATGTAGAATGATGTACAGATAATTCCACTAATAGGGAAAATGACTTTTTTCAAGCATTGACCAGAAGCTACTTCTCTGAAATGTAAAGCTGAGTTGGAAATTCTAGAATCCTGTTTTGGAGGTATAAACATAAGGATATGTATTGGATGGAGCCTTTGGAAGATTATGTTAGGTTTGGAGTTGTTAGGGTTGGTCATCTTTCAGATATTCAAATATCAACGTTGGAGTTTATCTTTAGTACATCGCTTCCAGATGTACTAATCCAAAAAAGTTGTTTTAGAACATCCCATTTGGCGTTTGGGAACGTTGCCTACCTATTGGCAAACTAGTAGTCGGGAGCAAGTACTCTGTTTGCTCACCTTATTTCAAAGTGATTCTTGGTTCCGGGAAATGCTAATGTCGCGAAATTTCGCGCATTACTCACAGTGCTAGTTTCGCATAATCAGACACTGTCTTTTGTTATTCGAAGGCACTAGTGTAAATATCGAACCCGTGGTAGTCACCACCTTGAGCAACTTGGTTGCCACTTGAGGTGACTCAAGGGTGTTGAACGATTTCATCCAAAATTGAGATCAAATAAGGACTGTCCATCCCACGCTTCTTTGCCATGGCATCCTCCTCCCACCTGCCTTTCAAGAGTTCTTCCGTCATGTTTTCTATACAATTGACTACAATGTTCTACTAGTCGTACATCCTCCACTCATCAATGTCGCCTATCCCAACTAAGACTGATGGAAGTGTTTTTTTAAACTCTTGCAGATGCCGGAATTTCCGTCCGAGGGTGCTCCGGTCGACGCGACCGCCGCTCCTGGCGCCACCAATGGGGACATGGCCAGCTCCATCCTGGAGAATCTCCAAAACAAGAAGTCGTCGCTGTTGATGAACCGTCAGCAGGCGGCATTCTCGACGACGGCCAGCAGCGCCGCCACCTCCAACGAGACCCACAAGAGCAGCAGTAGCAGTACTAGCAGCAGCAGTGCGCAGATGGTGACCAAGCAGTCCCACTCGGCATCCACCACCAGCAGTGCCAGCAGACTCAGCAGGTCGCAACAGGTGAGGCCAACAACAACTAACCCTATATATACCAATTTTTTTACCTCCCACCTCCTCCCCTTAAAATGCAGTGCGAGATATTCTTGACGACAATTAGCATGATTATAGAATATTACTTGCACGATGATGCTTCGAATGTTAATCATCATTGTTAGGGAATTGTTAGGGATCTCATCAGGGACTCGTGTCATAGGGTCCCATGGAATAAAATCCTACTTATATTGGGGGTCTCATTTTGTGCCTTTGCTTGTTTCACTAGTCTCAATAGCA
>JAQGCC010004453.1:0-13128 GCA_034698905.1 Xestoiulus laeticollis | reverse complement strand
GGAAGAAGGGGGGAGAATCCAATGAGAATCAGGAGTCTATTGTACCTGCTAATGAGACCAGCGAGACAAGCAATGGGACCATACGAGAACAATCATTGGGACTCATTGGCACGAGTCTCTTAGTAATAAAATATTTTGGAGACTTCTGAGATCACATGGAGTTATAGATAATGAGATTCTATGAATGAGATTTTAGAATTTGTTCTATACACGCACTGTATAGACGCATCCGTAACGCTTTAGCGGATATAATCACTCCCATGCAAAGACAGAACCATCTCCAGAAAAGCCATTTCCTTCATGTATATAAGGACCTTTAGCTCGTCTTACAATTTTCCTGTGCAAGGACGGCACAGGGTGTTCCCCTTCAATTTTTGGTTCTATAGGTGAGGTTATCAGAGTTCGGCGTGTATATAGGTAGGTGCTAGCCGTCTCATCCGCGCCCGTCAAGCTATGTTACGCACACGCGATGCAGCCGCAGCGATCGATACGTATTGCAGCGCACGCGTTAAACGCTGCTGGCGGAAACGTCGTTTCGGCGACGCCGCCGCCATATTTAGGCCTTCTATTCCTACTCCTCCCACTCATTCACTCGAATTGAAAAGCCAATAGTTCTATAATATACACGGTATATACGCACTGTGTGTTCCTCATCTCGGTACAAATGCATTTGCTACATCCCTCCCCCCCCCCAAAAAAAAAGCGAATGATAGATAAGAGCGGCGAACGCAACCGTGCAGTTTTATATAAATGAAAAGAAGTTCAGTTGTATAACCCAGTTGTGTCATCGACTCTCTCTCGCTCTCTCTGCCTTCAATTATTCTGATTAAAAACATCCCCCGTTGGTGGACTGCCGCATGTTGTATACGGGGGGCCACTAAGAAGCTCCATGCGACGTAGTCGAGGGAAAACCAAAAGGGGGTGGGGTGGGAGAGAGTGGCAATGGCACTATTTTAATACCCGAAAATAAGTTTGGGCTTGCGGCTTCTCGTTTTTGCCAATGGCAGCGCTGACAGCATTTAGGAGTCCCTATAGCAGCCCCTATTATATAACAACTACTGCTTCTCCTTAACAACTAAATAGTATGGTACGAAGCGTATACCATACTTCTCGAGGCATTCGTAGAAAAATATTTTCAGCCTATTTTTGTCAACTATATGTATGTATGCAATCTGTTTTTATTATTTCACGATTATTCAAATAATTTTTTTTTTAAATTATACAAATTGTGAAAGCATGTAGTTCGTCATTGCAGGTTGTGGCTTTTACGACCATCTTTGAATTCAAGATACCTGGAGTTATAAAATTTAATAAATCATTCTCCGGATATATAATACATACCCGAAACTAAATATTTAAAATACAATTTTCCACATTAACTTGGAAGACTCGAAATGCCTTTTTTATTTTTCGGTTTTTGGAATTATTAAGTGAATGCCCAAGTGAAAAAAAATCTCATTCAATGAGATTCCAGTGCTTATGAGGCATTTGGAACATCTCATTGTTATATATCTCAATTAAAAAACAAATCTTATTAATTGATTACTTTTATGTTCTTATTAGAGTGGAAAATCATAACAGACTCATATAGCATCGAATTATTATAGTGAACTTGTGCCATAGAGTACCGTAGAATAAAATCACTGATTTCAGATTTCATTTGCATGGTCCCATGGTTTGTCTACACTGCAAATCAAAATATCATAAGTTAAGACGTTTACGAAATAAGATGCAAAGATCAATGCATCTTTAATTCACCAATTTTTTATACAAATTAACTGTATGTTTTAATAAAACTGATCTTAAACAAAACAAGTCCATTAGATGCATCTTAATTTTATTGAAATTTGCAGGTGAAAATGCAACATAAATGTATATATACATGTATATAGCGTCCTATTTCGTGGACAGTATTTTAAGATGTTTTCATATAATATCACTAGCATGTTTCATTTTCCCTATTACATGTAAGCTTGATCTACACGTAATGTTTTGCATGTCGTCAGTCTTCCGTGATCGTTACACCAAACTGACGACTAACCCATGTTTCAGTGATCATGAGGTAGTTAGTGATCGTTTTATCGTCATGATCATGCTACTATGCTACCGCATGAGATCTTTCATTTGGACATGAAATTAATGTAATTCAAAATAAAGCGCCTCACATACGACTATCTCAAATCAATGTGAAAATTTAAATACTCGTTAAGCTCGGATAAAGCTCATTTTCGTTAACAGAAAACATTTAAATCAGGTGCGATTTTCTATTACAGGTATTCAGGTTGGAATTGCCTCCAAACACAACCATAACGAACTGTTAATCCAAGGGATCTCACTTTTTCATTACGAATGAGCAATGCGAGTGATTGTGCGTTGGTAGTAATAAATGAAGCTTTTGATCATAAATGAAGTCTGAAGGCTTTTTTTTTCTGGAGTTTGTAGGAAAGCATAGACACACGCACACTCATGTTAAAGCAAACATCGCGTGGATGTGTTTGCGCTTAATATAATCATCCATCTATCTATCCATCCACATCCATCCATCCGACCGTGCATGAAGTAGAAAACAAAAGTAAACAACAGATTGCGCGCCAAAAAGCGTCCTTTTTAAGGAGACCCTTTTTTTTCCATCGCAAAACACTCGAATTTAACTCGGAAGCTGATTAGGGGTTGCGACTATCGAGTACAAACGCACTTATTCATACAAAGCAAGGAGATCTCCTTGCTGATCGAATTAAAAATCAACAGAATTACGTCATTTGGATGGGGCATTATAAGTGGCAGCAAAAACCAAATGAACATTCGTAGTAACATGCAAGTGAATATGTGAAATTGTCCTTGCCCACAAGCATTCCAGAAATAGCGAACGTGCGTGTACACACATATAGTACATGTACCTCTGTATATACATGACCTGGAAATTTTGACGTTAAAAGAAATGCTGCACACAATATAATTTATATTCATACAAATCTATGGAAATTTTATATAGAAAAATCAGTAAGGGTGCAAAGGGTTAAAAATGCATTCTTTTCTTCATTTAAAAATATTAGACATTACAGTTATTGATGAAAATAAACTAAAATAAATGGTGTGTGGGGGCCACCTCCTGGATGGAACAATTATAACGCCACATACATGGATATTATGGTAATGTATATGGAGATATCGTATATGAACACATCAGAAATTGGGTATGCATGATATAACAAAGTATGCAGGAGGATATTTCGATAAACGACCTAATTTTTGTCCATAGATAAGAAAGGCAGTAATGCGAGGTATATTCAACTTTGTTGGTCAAACAACATGCAGGATTTGAAACTTTCGGAACAACTTTAGATATATCACTGTGCCCAAAAGACGAAGCTTCCTGATTAGCAATGGAAACAACTGTCTTTGAAACAACTTAACGATGCAGACACGGAAAATTTAGGACCCTTATAAGAAACTATATATAGCATTACATGTACTACTTGTTCAAGCTGACACGTTTTTGAGCTCTTTTTGGCTTTCAGTCGGAGTGAGTTCCCACCTCATCGTTTAAGCTTATTTCGGGCACATTTTCATTTCTTAATGGATTCGGAGAAGCCATATATAATAGGCTGTGATTATTCATTATCTTTCACCGAATAAAACAAGCCCGGTTATTAAAAATTGCCATTAGGAGACGCGATGTTAGGGCGCTAAGACGAGAGGTGAAACGTGGCAAAACTGAGCACTTTTACTTAAAATATGGCGACCTTTTTTTTTGTCCCCGTCACCATGCACCCCCTGCGCAAAAATTTATGTTGAAAGTGTTCTAAGTCAGACGAAAAGCACGTTGGAAATGGGAAAGTTTAATGGATGCATTTAGCTGATGAAAAAAGCCGTTATTCGGAGCGCCACCAGGACCCGAAGCAGGGTGCTCAGGGCGCAAAATGGCGTCCCGCTGCTTTAGTACAAATGTACTTTGTCAAAATAAAAATTGGGGGAAAAAAAAGCTTACTGGCTGAGAGCAGTGTCAGCATGAACACGCATAATATCTAGTAGGAAAGCCCCTAAAAAACAAAGGATGGAATTGAGGCGAAACTGTTACATCATCCCCGGTTAATTAATCCGAATTTTGATACCCCCTTTTACAGTTTCATTGAAAATGTATGCCTAAATTTAAAAAACTGCTTTTAACATTATCATAAACATATAAATGTTCAAACGATTGCGACATTTGTTATGTGTGTGCTATAGAAACACAAAATTAACGAGTAGAGTATCTGACATACAATGTACATGTATTTATAATTCAAAACGTACACTGCATGTAATGTTTAGTAAACAATCCATCAAACAAGTTATAGACACCACTTGCAATATAGTGACCACCCCATGAACATATATGTATATAGTGTCCGAATTTTGACATGTTTTGGGTGGTCACCTTTATCAAGTTTTACTGTATATTGTGGCGATTGCTTCAGGGTGGGACTCCTTAAAATGTAAAAGGATGTGACTTGAAAGTCTAGGAATATTCTTAAATTTTTTCTATAAAACTTACTGGAGCTATATAATTATAGACACTGACAGTGCATAAACGAACCCAACGTGTTTAAATTTAAACGTACGTCGTTAACCTAATATATTATGAATTACTATTGCAAAAACCCTCAAAACAGTGTTTCCATGCATGCTTCTATCACTATTTATTATTGCTAAAATAGCCAAAATATCGTTGCAAATATATTGCATGTATCGTATTTCGTGTAAGCCACCCTCTCCTTATTTTTTTACAAATGCTTGCCGTTGGAAGTGCATGTATGGTGCACTGGGGCTATTACACGCGATATCAATTCATTTTTCCAGCAAAAATGTCTTGAAAGTCAACGTGGCCCTTACACGAGTAAATACTAATACAAAGTTAGTATAAGAATCTTGTTTTCACGTGTTCGAATCATGAACAACCATATTGGACCGTCGAACACGTTCTTAACCTTGCTAATTCTCCCCGAACATTTTTTTTTCCACCAGAGCCACCTCGTTCGTGATATCCGCATCGTCGATAATAATCGCATCATCCTCACCCCATGCAACTTTTCTGCCTGAACGTCACCTGTCCGCCATCATTGTTTGCACATAGCGATAACGCTGAAAAAGTGCTCGTTCGTCGGTTAGGTGCCATTTCTGGAGCACTATTGTCACACGGAGGCCGCTCGTAGGTGGTCTGTTTGCGGTGTTTCTGGTGGCGCGTTTACTCAACTCCACTTTGAAGTATATGCAGTGTGCAGTGTGTGTTGTGCTAGAGCACCCTCCCCCCTGGCACGGCACGTGAGGGGAAAACATTTTGCATTGTACCTGTATCAATAGCACGGAGTGGCTGTGGGAGGCAGGGGACGAAGGTGGGGGAAACACTATACACTACCACCGTTGCTGCTACTGCTGCTGCTGCTGCTGCTGTTGTAATAATAATCAATCAGCGGGTGGAGAGGGGGAGGGATGAAGCCCTTGAAAAAAATCGACCATCGAAGAAAAACCTCAAAGTTCGAGTGGACCCTGTCGAGCGCCGGATGTGCAGCGGAAGGCAACTGGAGCGCCGTTTCCGAACGCTGTTATTAGCCCCGACAACAAGTTGTTGCTATAGAAGATCTCTAAACGGCGGCCAAGCACGACACGAATTGACGAATTTGGCTAAACTGGATGATTACGAGCAGGAAAATAGGGGAACCTAAAAGACCCCACATGAAATGTATACTGAATGTTTTCAATTTTTTAAGGCAATTTTTAACAAAATTGAGATGATATTTCCCAACGTTCTATACATGTGTGTGGACGCCAAAAGTGTGATGGAAAAGAGTATACGGCAGTGAATTTATTAATTTCACAAAAAGGTCACATACATGAATCACGAATCATCCTCATTTTGAATGCAAGCTTAAAAAAGTGCTTGTAAAATCTTAGAAAAATTATGTTAGGTAAAACTGGCATGCATTTTCATTACAGTGTTGCAGAAATAAAATCTTTTCATTAATAAAAATGAAACCGAAATTATCAGTATTTTCTTTAATGTATACTGTATGTGTACATGCCTGCTTTCGATTTGTTCGATACGCAAGCTTATACGTGCTATTAAAGTTGCACAACAAATTCAAGTTTTAATATAATTATATCGCAACCGTTTTTTTTCAAAAATGTCGTTGAACAAAAACTTGAAGTGTCCCTTGAGAGGGTCAGAAAATCTGGATGAATGGCGTTATTTTCAGAATAACGTACAATGTAGAACTACATGTATCTGTTCGTAAAATAAATTAACATGTTTTAATCCATTAATATGGAAAGACGAGAAAGATCAAACATTTTTTGAACTACTTTGGAATATTTTGAGAAAGTACCTTGTGCTTTTATATTTGGAATTACTATCGAAATGTTAACCTTTGTAATTACTGGCTTTCTCATCTTCCTATAATGTATAGTCTAATGTTGGCCACAATGAATTCAAGATGGAGGCCATTCCTAACACGTGCCCTTGTTGTTTATTATTATTACAGACATAACTCGTTTAATTCAATTTTTGTGGTCATTATAAAACTGTAACCCATTTACGCGCATGCTCAGTAGCTAGTGGTTCGCGTGCTTCAAACAATTGTTGGGTGATAAAACCCCATTTCGTTAATATTATACGCATTTCCCCCTTATTTGTATATACTATGGCAAAATACGCAACCAGCAGGTTTTGTCCATGAATGAGCCAATTTATGAAAAACTAACCTGAAACTACAATAAAATCTGAAAGATCAATTCTATTGCCCACCTTAGGTTTTTTACTAAAGACTATAATATATAGAGTAGTGTTTTTCTACCCAATTCAACTCATGGCTAGCACATTAAATGGCGCTTAAAAATATTGAGATTTAGTTTTCTCGACGAAATATAGAAAAACTCTGCGATAAACAACTGTAATGATTCATATTAAATTTAGAACAACGAAGAAAAGAAGTTTCACGTTTAAGTCGAGAGCCATTGGCTGCCCATGTAGTTAGGCAAACCTTGCATACACACATGTTCGTAATGATTGCCCCTTTTAAGGGTGGCAATGTTATTTATCCGTATGCATTTTTTTAATCCAGTGCTTTTAAATAATTTAAAATTAGTATTTAGACGATACATTGTCAAACATTTTGCAAACTTTTATGGCACACTGGTCCTTTACATCTATTGTAACTTTTAATACAAAATTCACACAAAGCAGTGCAGCTAAATTATGCGCCAGCCTCGAGTACAGATTTGGAAAATGTATAGATTTTATTAATTTGTACATGTAAGCGCTAAAGTCCGTTCAAATCCACAAGAAGAAGCTATAGCAAACATCGTGGTTTTAATCAAGTCTGTTAAATAAAAGCATGCTATTCAATTGATGTATAAATGCGATTATATCCCATCCGGATGTAGATGGCACTGCGGGCGTTTGGGTAGTATAATGCTATTGTGCGTGCCTCGTGTTTGCTCTTCAGCTTTTGCTTTTGGCAGCAAAATGAACATTAGTTCACCCTCATTCCGACATTAATTATTCAATTGGCAAACAAAGCGAAAATCTCATCGGAGAGGCAAAAACAAAAGTCGGGAAACGGGGTGGGGAAAACAGGTATAACATAACGTCAAGTGAACAACTGACAACCAGCTTTGACCCGGCTTATTGAAGTGAAAAGCTTCAAAGCAAGCACGTGATTATTAAAAAATGACAAGAGTATAACTCGGATATTTTTTAAGGGTGTGTTTGGAAAATTTGCCATAAAAACCTTGCAAATTTGTATTGTAGAACGTAGACATCATTAAATAATAATGTGACCCGTTCCCAGATTTCAAAACAATTTTCCCTGAATATCCTAACGACTGAAAGTTCAGCATTATGAAAATATGCCTATAGGCCTATACATCCAATTCTAATCAATTTCTTCAAAAAAAAAAAAGAAAAAAAATTCTAAAATGTACCATAAATTCTGTGCAGTACATGCATGTCCAAAAACTTATTTTCCCATAGTTAATATATCTGATTATAACTTTTTAATTAGGAAGGTATATAGCGAATATTCCTTCTATGAAATGCCAGTGCATGTAATGCATTGTAGATTTTTATTTACGTGAAATGAAGGTAAAATGAGTTAAAAGAGGAATTCCCATATTAATAGATGCAGGGTGGCTGAGTGATTAATCTCTTGTCTTTTAGTGATAACTAATATCTTGCTATATATCAAAACAAATGTAATATTCTATGTGTTGAATTTTCCTAACCGTTCCAGGTTAATTTAGTATCCCTGACAATTCAAGGCCTATCCGGGTATCCCCATAGCTTACAATCCCGGGTATATGTGGAAACCCTAGCTGTTAGCCCCAGGCCACACTAGGCTGGAAACGCGTGTTTGGCTATAGCCTCAAACAAGGCTATTAATTAAAATATGAATTTTCGCACGAGATATTAATGTGCAAATTTTATCATTCTAGAATTTAAATTAAATTCGATGCCCTGCTTGAGGCTAGCCAAACGCGCGTTTTCAGCCTATAGTGTGGCCTGGGGCTTAAGGTTCCTTCAGGAAAACGTCCCTATAACAAAAACTTAAATTGAACATATTAATCGAAAACCTCTGCACAAATGTATATAAACACAAGATATCTATACAAAGATGTACAAAGGACGTGATACCGAACATATATGATATATAGTCAATCATTCATGACTCGGAAATGTGTATGCTTTCGGTACACATTTCCATGTCTAACCTGTCCGATTTCCTATGGTGTTGTATAGTCCAATTCAACGAATCAGTATACAGAACTGCGCACTATACCGCCGGTGTATTTCGGAAAACAAAACAAAAAAGGCCAGGAATTCAATTTGTGCTTCATAATAAATGCATGGCCGTCGCTCACTGTCCTTTCTCGTTCACAAAGTGCGCGGGCCCTTCTAGAGGCCTTTCTAACGCAATAGGCCTCCGAGCAATCTCTATTAAGTATGCATCAGAGGTCCTTGCTACATTGCGTATAAGCATTGGGTCGGAAAAATGAAAAAGTCCTGAGGAAGTTGACCCAAGGTACAATCATAAATTATTGCATGCATTAGCATGCGCGGTGTAGGTCGACGTAATGTAGGGAGGATCATATTATAAGCCCAAATGCCTTCAATGTTTAAAAATTTGAAAATCCTAAACGAAAACTTATAAAAAAATACTGTATACTATATACTTAAATGAAAATTCGGAATGCCTATTATACTGTATGTAAAATTGTGACATTCGAGGTATAATGGGTCACAGCGCCAAATTACTTCCTTATCAATAAATAATTAGTAATTCAATATGGAGCGTGAATATATTATAGAATAATATTCATGTTGTACAAAAATAAACCCAAAGCAAACATGGGATATATATATATAACTGTGTAAGTGTTGTTTTAATCAGGATGTTATTTCACTTTAGGTATGGAGTTTATATCCTACTTAACTTGGTCATATAAAGCGAATATCTGACATAGAAAATATAGAAAAATGTATTTATGTTATGCAGATTTA
This sequence comes from Xestoiulus laeticollis, assembly GCA_034698905.1. Lineage (NCBI taxonomy): Eukaryota > Metazoa > Arthropoda > Diplopoda > Julida > Julidae > Xestoiulus > Xestoiulus laeticollis. The sequence continues at coordinate 3,593 of JAQGCC010004453.1, read as the reverse complement.
AAAAAAAGTGAAACAATGCGAATTTACAATCTAAATAAATGAAACAAAACACTTCATTTTAGGTTCAGAATTTTGAAAATTATAACCATCGCACGCATAGGGCTAATGACCCTACATTGTAGATCTATTTATGAACGTCATAAATGAGAATGAGCTCAATTTTGCGTTGTCAAAACTTGTACAGGGTGTCCGGCCCTATCAGTAGATTTCCTACTGACCTGGGCAATCGTGTAAGGATCCGATTCGTCTGATTAGTTTCGAGTCTCGCTATAGGTTTACGCTCGTTTAGACGCCCCGTTTCCCCTCTCGGGTGCGTGGGGACAGGAGGGGGGATAAAACCCTTGCCCGTATACAAGATGCGTGCCATAAATATCTGAATTGATCTCAATTATTCTTTAATACATTATAAATACGGGCGTCGCGATTCCCATGGCCGCGACATTCGCGAAATTCCCTCGGGGATCCGATCCCGTGCCCCGGCCCGGGGTTAGTCATCTCGCTGGAGCTCGTCGCGACGGTCATACACGTGCGAATAGCCATTGGCCCCTCAGGGGACAGCGTCGTAGTTCGGGTCCGGCTTGTTTCACACGAGAAAACTCAGACGAGACACAGCGACGCCATATGGGTCGGTTTTGTCCGAAAAGTTATACATGTACTTAAAAACACCAAGAACTTTTGCTTTTTATAAAAAAAAGCCATTTATAGTAACAACTCGCAGAATGATATTCCTGTTCACAAGGAATATTTAATCCCAGCTGTATTTATTTGGGGGGGAGGGGGGCAAAAAGGTTATGCGACTCTTAATTTAACCATTTGCACCATTGCAAGAGGATGTATAAATCGGACACGGTGTTTAACGCGACTTATCTTGTCATTTTGTCAATCCCATGCAACGCGATTAAGCAAACCGGAATTAAATTCCACTTTCCATTGTTATCTTTTCCGGATGGGTCTTAAACACGCGTGCTTGCAAGGTACTTAACGGCGGTTAAGTTGTAATCCTCTTTCTCCGTTAAAACACGCGATAATGATCACCAATCCTAATCGGATTTGCAGGAAGCCCTGATTAAACATGGCTGCTCATCAAACATAACAATGCTCATCCTTCTGTTTTTAATAACCTCTTCAACGAGTAGATGGACGTTGCGTGCTTTATGCGGCCCTATTTCATTCCGCTAGATGGCACCTCATGTTGCAGCACGGTATACACCTTACGCAAACATATATAATGCAACACCATCGTATGTTGCATACAACCATAGCTATATACCCAGAAAACAACTTATTTTTCCTAATTAAATGTTACCCAACCTTTAAGTAATTTCAGAAAACCAACAGAAGTAATGTGCATAACACCTAAGTTAGCAGCGATTGCTCACCTTTTCTTTTATTACCAAGTTTTAATAAAAAGTTTGGCTAAAAATACATATTTACTGATAAATTTCTTAAAAATGTTAAATGCTGTTTCTTCAATATATAATGTACATGTTAAGCTTATATTAAACTTGCGTGCAAGTCATAAAATAAACGTGTCTTCTGGTTTTTTTATAAAGATTATATGCACGTACATGTATTGAAGACCTAAATTTATTTATTGGAAATACATTATATTCGCTTTAAAAATATACATGTACATGTATATGTTTAAGTCCAAATTTAAATTCGCGTCCTTTAAAATGAAGCCTTAACCTCATTAAGCCTATAATATAAAATCAAACATAAAGGTAAAATCTTAATTGTATGCGATTTTTTTTGAATACTTAATAATTTCGAACGCAAAATCAAAAAAATTCAACCACCTTTAGTAAAACCTATTCGGCGTCCTAGAAAACTACTCCATTCACAACGTGGTGAGAAATCATCCATTACATTAACGTAAAAACACATTTGCTAAACATAAAAGGCAGTTTAGGCACACAAAAAATGGCTATAGTAAAGAAATTCCGAGAAATTGTAAAAAAAAAACATTTACGACCTAGCATTTATTGTTCAAATCACGAGTAGGCATTGAAGCAAATGGGAAATAGAGGCAACTAAGAGTCCTAAAAGTAAGAAAAAGAATATGCGCGGTCCCTTAATATTATATAACCCTAACGGCTGATTGCACAAAACGTCGATTATTGTAACACGCCATTAAACAGGGTGTAAATAGCAATTATTATACCATTGGTCCTACTAACACAGGTTAACAAATTCTAACCAAACGTATATATGATTGCATTGAGCTACTCCTTAAGGTTTGCAGCCATGCATGATAACTAAGCGAACAATGATTGCTAAAGAGGCACTCGAAAAAATAAAAAGTAATTACCACAATTAGCCTATTTTCATTTAACGGTTGGGTCCTAAGGCTCTAATCAGTATGTACACGTGCCGCATCATAAGCAATTAATATACAATGATATAGTTAACAAATGGTCAAGAACACAGCGATAAAAGCTCCTTAAACATGGGCAATCACTGCTAGCATGGCTTGTATAGCATAAACATAATGATACAAAACCTTAAAACCATATGTTAAACTTCATGTATATATATACATATATACAGGTATCAGGTTAAAATTAACAACCAGTATACTTAACGCTTGCTCATGGTATTGTTGTATTCCATCAATGCCCAAACCGATACCGTATAATGGAAAATATATGATGCAATTATTACATGTAATAATTTGCCATTAGCAAACTACATGTATAACGAACACATTAATTCAAATAAAGGATAACGTTATATACAAATTAAAAGGGTTAATATTGATTATTAGTTATACCTATTTTGTAATTTATAGACAAGAAAAAATAAGAGTGAAATAAGTTTCCCAAGCATTAATTCATCTAGGAATATATAGTGAACGCAATGCAGGCGGAATTTAAGACCATTTTTAGCTTTGACCGCAGCATATTAATGTAAGGTTAAATTTTATTATCATATATAGAGCCGACTTAGTTAACGCTAATCATAGTGTTCAAATTTCCACAAAAACATTAATCCTGGCCCAAATTTGGCGGTCTCAGTTGCGTTATACGCCCATAAATTTAGCAGTATGAAACCAGTTTTATATATATTGAGATATATAAAGCAATTACATGTACATTGCTTTTAAGGATATTTTTTGATTGCCGATTACATTTAACGATGCTTATAGCGAACCGGTCATGATAAAAACCTCAAACCATACAGGATAAATACCTTTGAAATAAGCCTATCAAGCTATAATCGTCAGAAATGCACGATGAAAGGAGAGCTATAAGAGGACCTTATATGGATAAAAGGCTTACATGTGTGGTCAGGTACAGAGAAAAAGGGCCTATCTTATACTATTTGCAATTATACACATGGGAAGGATACCAGATTTCTTAAATGTTAATATAGAATAATATTATCTTTATATCATCAGCATAATATATTTAAATAGCATTTTCTTTATTTATGATGTTATTTTTAAGCGAACTATATTGAAGCAAACTGAATAAATGCCCTGCTTAAATCTTCTGCTCTTCAAAGATCAGAAAGAAGAATTTAAAATATACTATGTAACAGTGCCGGATTTACCACATAGGCAAACTATAGGCACTGCCTAGGGGCCCCCA
>JAQGCC010004452.1:0-13129 GCA_034698905.1 Xestoiulus laeticollis | reverse complement strand
AAGTCTAAAACACCGTTTGTAATGAGACCATGTGGGCAATACAAGACAGAAATCTGAATACTTATTACATTAAGAGTAAGGCGTACACTAAGAGATTCCAAGAAATGAGTCTGTTGACATCCAATATATGTGGTTGGTAATATCTCCTTAACATATAGAGCAACTCCTCCCCCTCTTGTAACTCGATCCGAACGATACACAGTATAACCCTGCATATTAATTAACGAGTCGGGGCAATCAGGTGTTAACCACGTTTCGGATACGGCGATCATATCGGGATGGTACTTGTAAATTAATATTTCTAAATCATTTATTTTAGGAATAAGGGATCTCGCATTTAAGTATAAAATGGTTATCATGCTATCATACGACACTTTAACATTAGGCATACTTAGTCAAGGAGCGGCAGGATCTTTAGGAGAATTAATAGGAAGGTGGGTAACCATTTGACCATCGTTGTTCGGCATATTATTTGTACAGATATCTTTAGATGTAGGTTTCGAGTCTGCATTTTTTGGTAAATCTGGATTCTTTCCCCGGAATGGTCTGACCGTGATGTCATGAGGCCAAAGATCAGGCTTCAATAATTTTTCAATGTCGTTGGACACAATTCTCACAAAGTAATATGTAGAAAGTGAGCCATTTTTCGTTATCCATTGTGAGCAATGCTTGACTTCTAATCCCATGTTTACAATGTATTCATACAGATCCTTATTTGTTGTTTCGGGATGCAAGTTTCCCACACATAAGCGCTGTGTTGTTCTTCGATCGATTGGGTTTCTTGATTTAAGTGAGGAACTCTGGGAGATGCCAAGTGTTGTTTTAGTAATTTTTCGTTTTTCTGCTGGATTCAATAAGTGGTTGTTTGGTTGGCTCTTTACTATGTCTGCAAATGTGTTATTAATATTTGTGTGATTGTCAATGACTTGTGGAGGATTTTCTCTGTCATGTTCAATTTGATGTATTTCTGGTATTGCGGGAATGATAGGTGTGGCGAAGTCTTTGAATTCATTAATTTTAGCGTTCAAATTTACCAGTGTTTGTTCCAACTTTGAATTTACATCATTAGGTTCAGAAGAAGTAGACATTTTCGTTACATTCCGTAGTATGGTGCCAAATCCCAAGGTTCGTACTCGATCAATCCAGTCGATACAATCTCTCATGGTTTGAATCGCTGTATTGACATCAGATCTCTGGTCAATCGTTGAAGTTTTCGTAGCACAAATTGACTTAATAATTGTCTGTAATTTGTCTGCAGATCTGGATAAATCCAGAGTGCATGGTAACTCCGGAATGTCGTGTAGAATTTCGTCATCCAAAGGCATGATTAGGTCTTGGCTTATCTTTACTGTCTTTCTCCTTTCACACTACATATCCTTTGAGGCACTATTCAAGAAATTTGTTTATTAGGCCTAACAAAATGCTAGGCCTAAAAATCCTTGAATTCTTGAAATTAGAGGAGCAATAAAAAAATGCGTCCTCACTGTTTGGCCTCCTGGCGGCGATATGACGTTATTATTTGTCATTTCTTTAGACATTTTTAGTTGGTCATTATTTGGTCAAAAAAAAAGGACGTCATTTTTTTGGTGATAAAAAATACGTCATTTTTTGGTATTTTTTGTTCATTTTTAGTTGGTCATTTTTTGGTCTTTTTTTTGGTTACAAAAATGACGTCATTATTTGGTAATTTTTTTAGTCATTTTTAGTTAGTCATTATTTGGTAAAAAAAAAAAAGGACGTCATATTTGGTCATTTTTTAGTTGGTCATTTTTTGGTCTTTTTTTTTGGTTACAAAAATGACGTCATTATTTGGTAATTTTTTTAGTCATTTTTAGTTAGTCATTATTTGGTCAAAAAAAAAGGACGTCAATTTTTTGGTCTTTATTTGGTCATTTTTCGAGTTGGTCATTTTTTTGGTCATACAAATGACGTCATCTTAAGGTCATTTTCGACGTAAGACGTGTTTTTTTTTTAAAAGTGGACAGTCTTAAGCTCGTGATATTCTGTATTTTTACACCAATAATTATGTTGTAATGGCGCTTCGTCTATTCGCTTTAATTTCACATGTAACGATGGGTAGGCCTAATAGGCAGACATGTTGTGTCCTTCAAACAGGAAATTAGCCTCCTCTCAGCCTCCGTATTTATCAAATTAGCAGAATGTAGACCAAAAAAAAGCGCTAAGATTAGTAACGCGAGCCCTCCTATAGTGTGTATAATGAATTTTTTTTATGTTTTTTTTAAAAATTTCAATACCCTCCTCAAAGGACACCTCTCTGCAACGGACAAATTTGCTGGTCTCGTGACTGTCCGTTGTAGAGAGATTTTCACTGTGGTAACTTTTTTTCTGAATTTTTTACTTACGAGGTTTGCGAAATGTTCATGGCCACGTTCTGGTGGGTCAGCATGACTCCTTTGGGGTTACCGGTGGTGCCGCTGGAGTACGGCAGGCACAAAATGTCCTCTGCGGGGTCGATGGATACGTCCGGGAAGGCTGTGCCATCGTCCATGATCAAATTGATGAGCGGTGTGAAGCCATCGGCTTCTCCGGCAATGAAGCATTCCTGAAAAAACACAAAAGGAGTATCGTTTTAGCGAAATGTGTCCGAGGAAATGTAAAAGGTGTCCTTGCCCAACCTTTCATGGTCATTAGCAGCGCTGCGCGTTTACGAAATGTTGCATCGCGGTGCAACATCACGCGCTGTTTTGTGTTTATTATGCGTTGCGGGCGTAAACGCTCCGGCATGCACCTTGGCCATCTGGCAGCTTACTGTTAATCTTGGCACCGAAATCGCTAACGGAGCAAATATTTCTTAAGGGAGAGACCTTGGTACGCTCTAGTTTAACAGGGCCGCTACAGTTTGAAGCACCCCAAGCCGCTACCAACCTGAATCGAAGGACAATTGGCTGCAGCCTGCGCAACCATGTCGCTGAAGTTGGGAATCGTCATGACGAACTTTGCGCCGCAGTCGTTCAACTGCCGGGCGATTTCCTCTGCAAGTAACGAAGACGTAAAAATATCAGGATATGCGATGGACAATGGTTGCAAGAACAGGATGAAGGATGATGGGCAATGGATGGTGGAGCAGGATGATGGACAATGGTTGGAAGAAAAGGATGAAGGATGAAGGATGATGGGCAATGGATGGTGGAGCAGGATGATGGACACTGATGGAGCAGGATGATGGAGATGAAGGATGAAGGATGATGGACAATGGATGGAAGAAAAGGATGAAGGATGATGGGCAATGGATGGTGGAGCAGGAGGATGGACAATGGTTGGAAGAAAAGGATGAAGGATGATGGGCAATGGATAATGGAGCAGGATGATGGACAATGGTTGGAAGAAAAGGATGAAGGATGATGGGCAATGGATGGAAGAGAAGGATGATGGACACTGATGGAGCAGGATGATGGAGATGAAGGATGAAGAATGAAGGATGATGGACAGTGGATGGAAGAAGACTGGGAAGGTCGAATGACAGTGGATCGATGGGAAGGATGGAAGAAAAGGATGAAGGATGATGGGCAATGGATGGAAGAAAAGGATGAAGGACAGTGGATGGAAGAAGGATGGGAAGAATGATGGACACTGGTGGAGCAGGATGATGGAGATGAAGGATGAAGAATGAATGATGATGAATGATGGATGATGGATGATGGACGATGGACAGTGGATGGAAGAAGACTGGGAAGGTAGATGGACAACGGTTGGAAGAGTTGAAATATGATGAATGATGGCCAATGGTTGGGCTAGAAGGATGATGGACAGTGGTTGGAAAAAAGGAGGAAGGATAAAGGATAAAGGATGATGGACAGTGGATGGAAGAGCAGGATGATGGACACTGATGGAGCAGGATGATGGAGATGAAGGATGAAGGATGATGGACAGTGGATGGAAGTAAAGGATGAAGGACAGTGGATGGAAGAAGGATGGGAAGAATGATAGACACTGGTGGAGCAGGATGATGGAGATGAAGGATGAAGGATGAATGATGATGGATGATGGACAGTGGATGGAAGAAGACTGGGAAGGTTGATTGACAATGGATCGATGGGAAGGATGATGGACAACAGATGGAAGAAAAGTATGAAGGACGATGGTTAGAAGAGTAGGATGATGGACAGTGGATGGAAGAAATGATTGATTGACAATGGTTGTAAGAGCAGGATGATGGACTGTGGATGGAAGAAAATGATGATGGACAACGGATGGAAGAAAAGTATGATGGACAGTGGGCAATGCAGGTTGGAAGAGCAGGATGATGGACAGTGGATGTAACTTTATGGAAGAGTAGATATTTGGTCAGACAGCCAATTAAGTCAACTGGACATGTCAATGAGCTTATAACCACGCAGTAATCCCGCCTCACCTGAAGTGTAGAGCGGATTGGCCGTGGTCACGATGCCTCCGATGGCAGCCACACTCAAGTAGGCGACCGCAAACTCAGGAATGTTGGGTGCGATGATGGCAAAGACATCTCCCTTCTGGAAACCTCGCTTTGTAAGGGCACTTCCGGCACGTCTTACGAAATGCTGCAGGTCACCGTAGGAGTAGCTGCGGCCGGACATGCCGCATACCTGCAACGTCAAATGCAACAATGCTCATCAATTGACCTTTCAGGAACAATAACCCACATTGCATGTATCAAAATCGAGCATTTTTAAGGATTTTGTTATCGAAAGAATCATTTTTATTAAAATATTTGTCCTATAAAATACATTTTCACGCGTGTACATACATGTACATGTATAAAAAGAAATCAGTAGAAACTAGTAAGTAAATCTTGTATATACCGAAACGACCTAGATTTCACTAGTTCATGTAGATAACTTAAAAATGCCCCAGAGGCCACCCCTGTAGATTTGTCAAACTATAGTTGGATGATGATTATTAAGGCGATTTTAAAAACGTGTCTCGAATTTATTAATAAATTGCGTCAATCGTGATTATAACCTTGATTAAGGTAGAGACGCGACAATTTCTATTGATGGAAATGAATGTGGCTAATCAAAAGTCCAACATCCAAGTTGTGTGGGTGGGTGGGTGGGTGTAAAAGAAGGGAGGTAAGGAGGGAGGTAGGGAGGGAGGGAGGGGTGAAGGTTCTCTGACATTGAACTGCTATAATAAACGGAAATTCAAGCTGGCACTAATTCAATTTTATAGCTGCATGTCTCATCAAATAATAATAAGCAATCAATTAAAAATGACTATTAGGCGTCATACGGTCATATCATAAAGTCAGTTTTATATCAATAATCAAACTCATTCTCTTAAAAGATGCTTTCAAATACATGTGTACAACTGTAGCCTACATGTGCTACCAATTAAGTGTTTTCGTAAAATACTACACTGTTCAAATATTTTCAATGTATACCTGTATTTTTATTAAAGTAATGTATACTTTCAATCATAAAATACAGTAGTATTCTTCAAAATGTACTTTTCATAAACTGTACTTTTAAATGTACTTTTTATATACCATACATGTACATTTAAATGTAATGTACTTATCATATACTATACTTTTAAATGCACTTTTCAAATACTATGCTTTTAAATGTACTTTTCATATACTATACTTTTTAATGCACTTTTCATAAACTATACTTTTAAATGTAATGTACTTTTCATATACTATACTTTTAAATGCAGTTTTCAAATACTATGCTTTTAAATGTAGTTTTTAAATACTATACTTTTAAATGTAATGTACTTATCATAAACTATACTTTTAAATGCACTTTTCAAATACTTTGCTTTTAAATGCACTTTACAAATACTATGCTTTTAAATGTAGCCTACTTTTCAAATACTATACTTTTAAATGTAATGTACTTATCATAAACTATACTTTTAAATGTACTTATCATAAACTATACTTTTAAATGTACTTTTTATATACTATACTTTTAAATGCACTTTTTATATACTATACTTTTAAATGTACTTTTCATACTTAATATAAAATATAAAATTTCTTATGAAGTCCAATTTTATAAAATAGTCTTATTGGTAAATTTGTTAATTATCATATTATTACATTACAAGTACATATTAGTATATTTTAATAAAGTAGGCCTACACTTACTTGGTTTTCATTAAACTTTTTTTTAAAAAAAACAATGCTTTTTTCTCGAAACAATCAATTTTTGTTGTTGTTAAAACCACTTTTGTTTACACGTACAGTGTTAATCACTGTGTAAAAAAAAGTTAACAAGGTTATCATAAAACAAGTTTGTTTGTTTTTTACAATAAAAATAATATTATTTTTTAAAAATGTTTTACTTTGTATTTTTCAAAGAAACAATCTGAAATTTTTGTCCCATTTTTTTTTTTCTGTAATTTCAAAAAAGCAACAACTACTGTTTTTATGTTTTTGTTCTAATTAAAAAACAATGTAATGTACATGTAAGATAATAAAACAATTAAAGAGTGAGTAAGTCTACAATGGTGGCTATTTAAATCTGGGAATTTGGACCCCTGGGCAGCCAGGGGACGGGTCATTTAGGCGCCAAAGTGAAGGAGAGCCACTCCCCCTTACAAAAACCAATGACGGACTTTGAAATAACCAGCCTTTTACAGGCCCCCCCTAAATCCCATTTTATCATTCAACACTTGTCTAAAGTCGTTTTTTTTTTTTTTTTGAAGGACAAAGTCTAAAAACATAACAAGGTTCAGGGATCGGTTCGGGATTAATGTTCAAGAATTATACTACACTACTATTTTTTATATCAACTGACGCCCATCGGTTTAGATAAGGAGTGGGACGACTGTCGAGACATCCTTGGGGGTCAGAGGTCGAACTGGAGCGCCTTAACCCCATCACCACATATGTTATCTGAAACGGGGACATGCCATCCGTGTTTAAAGGGTCGAAAAACCTACATTTTTTAACAGTTTTAATGTATCTTCACAACATTTCGTTTTATTTAGTTTTTATTTTATGCTGAATGAACTTTGGATATTTCAAACGCTTTTTATAAACTCCTGAATTATCTTTTTTGGTTAAAATTACTATTTTACGCTTGATGAAGACAGTATATAATTTATTATACTTGTGATATCCTGCAATAAGTTTATGAAAAGTATAGTTCAAATGTACAATTTGTATACATGTATACAGTACATGTACATTAATAATTTTAAGTGCAGACTAGAGTTTAAAAAAAAAACCTGCTCAGTCATGCCTAAACCTGTTTTTCAATTTTACATATATTTTCAATTTTTTAAAAACATGTTTCAAACGTGTTTAGACATGAGTGAACATGTTATTCAATTTACTAGAATTTTCCAATTTTGAAAAAAAAAAAAACATGTTTAAGATGTTTAAACGTGTTCAGACATGTCTGAACCTGTTTTTCAATTTACTTACATGCATATTTTCCAATTTTTATAAAAACATGTTTCAAACGTGTTTAGAAATGACTAAACATGTTATTCCAATTACTTGAATTTTCCAATTAAAAAAAAACATGCTCAGACATGCCTAAACCTGTTTTTCAATTTTACTGTATATTTTCCAATTTTTAAAATCATGCTTCAAACGTGTTTAGACATGAATGAACCTGTTATTCAAATTACTTCAATTTTCCAATTAAAAAAACATGTTCAGACATATTTGAATATGTTTATACATGTCTGAACATCTTTTTAATTTATTTGAATTTTACAATTTACAAAAAAAACATGTTTCAAACGTGTTTAGACATGAATGAACATGTTATTCAATTTACTAGAATTTTCCAATTTTGAAAAAAAACGTGTTCAGACATATTTGAACGTGTTTAGACATGTCTGAATTTGTATTCATCCATCTAAGCTTGGGTCTTAAAATATTTATACATGTACAGTACATGTAAAAGATTTGCAAAATGTGTAATGCAAGACATTTTATATAAAACCTGCAACTTTCAATTATCATATTGGTCACGTGCAGGGGGGGCCATCTTGGATTTCTTTATTTTTCTAAAGTAATGTACATTACATGTACATGTTTTTGTTTACATGTATGCCAAAATGATGCATTGTCATCAAAACAAGTAAATTTAATTGTACCTTTTTCACTGCTTCACCTAGGGCTGTTTTGGTTTTAAGTTTCTCAGAAAAAGTGTGAAGGTCATTTCTAATGCACACGCACTTAAGATTACCATTAAGACATCGATGACGTCATTGCTAAACAATCTAATGTACATCGACGTCAATCATTGTTAAACTGGGAGGAACCAGATTTAAAAAAAAAAAAAATCTCTTAATCTTAAGTTATTCCAAGGTTTCTTAGGATAATGCATTCGAAGAAGCTCTAAGAAATGTTATGTCTAGCTTCTCAGGTAGTTTTCAATTTCTTAAGCAACAGGTGAAAATATCTTGAGCAAGTACTTTCTTACATCCTATGTAGTCTTTTTAAAAATTTGCCAATTTCAGAACAGGAAGTAGCCTACACTGTACTTTTCATGGCGGCCATCTTGGAGAACCAAAATGCCTCACTATTTACTTTCAATACAGGTATTGATTCATATAAAAATGTCATAAACAAATTGACGTCAATTAGTGTTGAAAGTGTTTCCAGCAATATCAAAAATGTTATCTGCATTTATTGTCAATAATGTATGGTATTGGGGAAGTACTGACGTCACTGGCATCTTATCGGCCATCTTGGAGAACCAGAACCTGCAGGATTTCAGGGTAATTTTACTATACTAAATTATATCCCCAATTGGCACGACCCCTTTCCCCCTCCCCCCCCCCCACTATTTTTGGGATAGATTATAAGGCTTTATCTAATGGGGACGCCCCCTTAAGGAGCCTGAAATGGGAATTCAAGGATTTCCAAGATGGCCGCCACCAACACATGCTTATGTTATCAATCAATGACACTCTAGGAATTTCTACATCTTCTGCCTTTTTGTGGGTGAACTAAAACGAGTTGGCAACATTTCAAAATAATAGTAGGCCTACGTGCCAATCGGTGTTTATTGACTCAAAAGACTGAATTTAAGACACATTTTTGGAAAAGTTCGTCAGAAAATGTACAATGTGTACATCTCTGAGATTTGATGTTATTTCGTAAACAGGCTCGTGCGTTCTAAAAATAGATTTTCAGAACGCACGAGATAGATTTTTGGAACTAAAAATCGATTTTAGGAACGCACGTGATAGATTTTTAGAACTAAAAATTAATTTTTAGAACGCACGAGATAGATTTTTAGAACTAAAAACCGATTTTTAGAACGCACGAGATAATTTTTAGAACTAAAAATCGATTTTTAGAACGCACGAGATAGATTTTTAGAACTAAAAACCGATTTTTGGAACGCACGTGATAGATATTTAGAACGCACGAGCTTGTTTACGAAATAATAAGAAATCTCACATGTATACGATGATGAACTTGAGTACCCCTATTGTGATAACGTGTTTAAATTCTAGTACGAAACTAGAATATAAAGTTAAAACTACTCAAAAATCTAAATTTTCAAGTTTTTTTTTTAGAGAGGACAACTCGTGATAGTATCGTTGGAATGGAGGTCATGACCCCAATGGGGTTAGTTTAAAACACGAGTATATTATACATGTATACTAATGTATATACATTATAATGTATAAAGAACGGGTTTACCAAGTTAAAATAACCCGAATTTTAGATATCCCTAGGGCTTAAGAACTGCAAAAAAGGCAATGGTTTTCATTTAAGAAAACTGTATGTTAATATACAGCACAACCTTGTCTAATATAATCCTGTGTAAGAGAATATACTCTCTAAAATAATAAAATATGCAGGTCCCGACTTGGGAGCCAATTATAAAAAAATAACAAACCTTTATAAAGGGATATTTAATAATTTTTATTGGTCCCAATGATTTTTTAAGGTAATATCAACAATTGGAGTGCAAAAAATATGAAAAATGTCAGGGAAATGCAGGGAAATTAAACTTTTTGCAAGTTACACCCAATAACTATTGCCATGTACACGTGTATAAGGATTGAAAAAACGAGGGAAATTCCCTACTTTGCAGCTGTGTAAATAGTGTAGACCAATAGCTAGTGACTCATGAAGGATTGAAAAAGGGGAATTTCCCTATTTTGCAACTGTGTAAATAATGTCGACCAATAGCTAGTGACTCATTAAGGATTCAAAAAGAGGAAATTCCCTATTTTGCAGCTGTGTAAATAGTGTCGACCAATAGCTTGTGACTCGTTAAGGATTCAAAAAGGGGAAATTCCCTATTTTGCAGCTGTGTAAATAGTGTAGACCAATAGCTAGTGACTCATTAAGGATTCAAAAACAGGAAATTCCCTATTTTGCAGCTGTGTAAATAGTGTCGACCAATAGCTAGTGACTCGTTAAGGATTCAAAAAGGGGAAATTCCCTATTTTGCAGCTGTGTAAATAGTGTCGACCAATAGCTAGTGACTCGTTAAGGATTCAAAAAAGGGAAATTCCCTATTTTGCAACTGCATACAATGTAGCATGTTTACAGATGAACCTGTCTGAAATTATAACCTTTCCCTGGTCCCAAGAGCATATTATTTTATACAGGTGTATTTCTTTTGAGAGGTGTGATGGTTGATATGTAAGTTGATGTGAATGACATGCATGTATGACGAATGTGGATCGATAGGTTGTTTACTTTCAATCCCGAAATAATGTGTATATCAGAAGCGATTAAATAGGAATCGATTTCGTAGAATCTTGTTAGTGGAAAAGTAAGAAACCTAAAAAGTGTTTTAGCTTAGGAGAAAAAGTCTCTTGTTGTTGTTTCCCCATTTCCATTCACCTAGAAACCTTTGACAAGTCAGAAAAAAACCGATTTTTATTTAACTTTTACTTCTTTGTATGCCTTTAAGGTTGAACTTAACCCACCCTCATTTCAATATGGGAAAATTTGTTGACGAACCCAGCGTCTTTTCTAATTAAAATTATGGGGGGGGGGGAAAAAAATGGTAAAAATTGTGTTTTCATAGATCTAGTGCACAGAGACAATGCTTTTGTATGAAAATGTCTGGTTATTTTTAAAATTAATAAATAAGATTTTTTTTTGATTTCGCTGGTGTTTTGCAACGGTCTTGGCTGCCACCTGGTGTCAGCTACCTGCAATTTATAGTCGCGTTTCGAAAATGTATCGATTAAATTAATATTAAAGATTAGTTAATATGTTATCTGTGCCCTTAGCTGGATAAACAATTCATGCTTTTAAAATTAAAATACACACCTTACTACTGGGTAGAAGTAATTCGCTGATCTCGTAACAAAATTCAAATTACGAAAAACTCCCGTAGCTGACACCAGGTGACATCGAAGACTTAAGCCACGTGAGATCCCCATTTAAAATGCATTCTTATTTATTAAATTTAAAATTTAAGGGCCATTTTCATAAAAAAAAACATCCTCTCTGTGCACTAGATCTATGAACGCAGTATTTTTATCAATTTTTTCCCCCCCAGAATTTTAATTAGAAAATGCGCTGGGCTCGTCAAGAAATTTACCCATATTTGAAATTAAAAGGTTCTTGGGTTCAAGCCTTAAAATGCACGATTGTAAACGTATCAGAAATTTCCAATCGAGGTCAACTTGTTTGTTTATCTTTTAGGCATGAATTTGTAGTGTCTGTCCACTGGCACACCTAAATTTGGGAAAAAGACGTCGAGGAGTAAAAAAAGCCTTGTCCTCAAAACGAAAAATAAAAAAAATTTAAGAAAGGGAGTGTGGAATCTCGTGTCCCTGCTGATAAGACGAGATTTTGGACGGCCTGTCACTGACCCCCTCACACCCCCAAAAAAGGGGGAGGGGGAAAAGGGACGAGCCTCCAAAGTTGCAAACGCCTTTTTTGGCAAATCTAGAAACAAGATCTTCAATTCAATTGTTTATTTGTCTGGGCCATTTTATACTTTTGAATGTAGTCGAGGAATGTAAGGTCAAAGGTTACTTGTTTCTTACAGAGCATTTGGAGGGATTGTGGCTATCTTGTCAGGCTCTTGTGTTAATTTATTAAATATGCTGATATCTACTTGATGGATTGAGAATGTTCTGAAAGGTGATGGAGGGGTCAAGGGATGTTCTGAGAATGGCCTTGACAAACTCTTGGAGGATGTTCTGAGAATGGCCTTGACAGGCTCTTGGAGGATGTTCTGAGAATGGCCTTGACAGGTTCTTGGAGGATGTTTTGAGAATGACCTGACAGGTTCTTGGAGGATGTTTTGAGGGATAATGGTGGATGTTCTGACAAATCTATAGTGAGGATCTTCTGATGGTTTCTAGTAGAAAGTTGTCAATGTTCTGACAGGTGATAGCAGGTTGAGAATGGCCTGACAGGCTCTTGAGAGATGTTCTGACAATGTATTGAGGAATAATGGTGGATGTTCTGAAAGATCATTGGGATTACGAATGTCTTGAAGAAAACAACGAATGCTCTGACAGCTGATGGCAGTTTGAGGATGTCCTACAGTTAACGGCTATAGGCTATTGGTGGCAATGATGACGTTCTGATTTTCTGGCGCAAAATGATGATAGTTCTGAACAGATCTTGAGGAATATTAGTAATAATAGATTGTCACGTCTCAAGTTCATCCAATAGAACTTTGGTGTGGGGGGGGACAAACCCTCCAACTCCCGGTTCTGTTGGAATGTTGGTTGATTTACAACCGTGAAGATACTATTTTTATCCAAAAAAAAAAAAAAAAAAAAACTAAAATTAGGGTACGTGAGATTCTCGTGGCGGAAGTCGGATATTCCAGAGCTTTAAAAGGCGGGGTTTTCCTAGCTGCGCATTTGTTGCGTTGCGTTGCGTAGCTTTAATGGGCACGAGACGATTGCACGAGACGAATGCACGAGACTGTTGCATTTCAATGGAGGTCTCGTGCTCTATATATATATATATATATATATACGCACGTGACTGCAACGCATGCGACAAATTCGATTTTTGGGAAAAATGCGCAAGCTAGGAAAATCCACCTAAAGCCCCGTTCTCACGGAGCCAATAAAGCCGCGACATTGACGCCCAAAAAAGTCATGATTTCTGTCGTCTGCACGGCTTTACCTGTTCACACGATGCGGTAAAATGTCGTTCTTTTTATGATGTATATTACGTAGTCATGTTTGCCAATGCTGCATGCATAGCTCCGAGGAA
>JAQGCC010004451.1:0-13130 GCA_034698905.1 Xestoiulus laeticollis | reverse complement strand
AGCCGTGACGACAGAAATCATGACTTTTTTGGGCATCAATGTCGCGGCTTTATTGGCTCCGTGAGAACGGGGCTTATGTATTTGTTCATTGGTTATGACGCTAAAGCCTTCATCTTTTTCACCATTTCTCTACAGCGCCCTCTATTAAAGCCAATACGTAACACGATTCCTGGTTTTTTTTCAGGCTGTCTGTGAACGTATTTAATGGATACTGGACGGTGGTGTTAAATTTTATCTAATCTGAATCGTTTTTATTTGGATTTTCCTATTCACGGATAATCAGGGTTTACCGGTTTCAAGGACAAATTAGTGCGAACGAAGCTGTGATGGATGAAACCAAATGAAGATGAATGGTTGAACACAGCAGGAAAGCCAGGAACCAGGAATCCTTCCCAGGGCTTGGCTGGAATCAATATTTTATACATTTTTTAATATCATATTTTGCCTCGCATATAATTTGGAGAAAACAGGGTTGAAAGAAGTCACACTACTAATCTTTCTCAGTAAGTACATTTCTTTTATAAGCGTTTAATTAGTGAAAATTTTTAGAAATACGTGATCGAATGAATATTAATGAATTTATTCAAGGTTTCTCTGGGCGTTCACATGAGCTGTCAACAAGATGACATGTACATGTATGCATTAATTATAACCTTGAGTGGGTGTGCAAAAAAGGCATAATATATGAGGGATGAATTAATGGAAGTGCCATGCTATCTCAGTTATCTATGGGTTGCAAACAAGTTGCTATAATTATGCATAATCTAGCTACTAGAAGAAAACAATTGGCTTCCAAGCTGTACAAAACCATTTTTTCATATCGTCCATCCAGTTCTAAGCTCCGAAGTTCGTGTCGATTATATGATATTACACCTAGTTTTTTTGCTGGTTTTATGATTATTATCATTGGCATATATTTATGCACACAAGGGCTGAACAGCAATGCCATGAAATGGGCCTCTTTCACCTTCCTAAATATTCATATTCCTATCCATATCTTAGATGGGCTCGAGTACATCAACGGTTAATCGTCATCGTTTAGCTTACCAGATAGAGAGAAGTTGTGGCACTAGTCTACAAAAGATTACCATTATAAATACTAATGTGTGGAATGTTGACATTCTACACAATTAAGAAAATCGACAGATATCGTTATAGTTCACGTTTTTGAACCCGACCGGTTAAAGGATGGACGCAACCATGGTCTCAACTTTAATTGCTTAAATTCTAAGTGACCCCTGACCAGCCAGGGTCATGGCGGTCTCAGATTTTTACTGGACCTAGAGTGGTGGGAGAGTAAGCCTTGCACCTTTGGATTATACTTAGTAAGATCTACCAATAACATTCAAAAGTTTCAGTTACGGAGCAAATGTTCTGTATAGCCCTTCAGTACCAGTCCCCGCACAATTAAGCTAAAGCCGTTACTGTTGCAGATGTTATATTTTTTTAGTTTTAGGGGCCTACAATGATTGTATAAAAGAACATGTACAAGATTTAACATGAATTGTTTTTCTACTGGTTGTAGTGTAGGCTACATGTCCCTTATACCACGTGTGAGGTAATAATTGTTTAAACATTGTTTTGACACCTCTCCAACATTCATATTTTCAGAATTTTCTTCCACAATGGAATCTGCCCATAAGCCAGTTTTCATACCAGCTAAAAAGCGCGTGGTGAGAAAAACCAAAGGAAAAGTAAACGCCGTCCCGAGCAATACGGTTCGCCGAATACATTCGTACGACATCGTCACCAGAACGCCAAGGGATGACGTCAAGTTATCGTCGTCGCAGTCTGCATCTCCAGCTTTATCGAAATCCAGATGCGTGAGCCAAGAAGCCCTAGCTTTGAGCGGTCTATCCGTTAACTTGTGCCAGCCTGGGTCGCCGCAGGAAGCTTCGGGCAGCGGACTTTCCATCAATGCTGGCACAAAGCTCGCCAAGACTACGTCTTGTATCGAACACTGTCTGGACAGCATTACGGCAGAGCTCGAGAGCATCAGTGACGTTAACAGGTCGGCTTGGCCCGAAAACGACAATACGAGAAGCGGCAATAATCTCGCTCGAACTAAAGACGAAAGCGTCGATGCCGAACCCGAGCTCGTGACCGAAAACTCGGCTTTGAATCATCCCAGCGTGTCGATACAGGACCCTAACGGCTACCTGACATTAATGGGCACGATAAAACGAGGGAAGAAAGCCGGGCAGAGCATTGACGTGAAATTGAACATGTCCAGGGAAGAGCTCGAGGAATTCGAAGCGGATTTATCCAAAAAACTAAGACCCAAGGAAGCTTTGTTCGGCAAAAAAAGCGGCATCCATATCGTAGCTTTGACCTTGCTGTGCTTCCCGATCGTGTTTCTGATATCCTGTTGTTACGCGTTTTATTTAGGAACTTTTACCTGGTATAACATTTACATTCATTACAGCGAAGAGCGCACCATTTGGCACAAGATCTTCATCTGTCCGTTTCTGGTATTGACCTACCCGTTTTGGGTGCTGCCGGCCTTCTTGGGAATCGGCATGTACGCGGCCGTCGTCCAATTGTCGTGGCACTTCGACTGCTGGATAACCGAAGTCCAGGATTTGGAAAAAGGCTTTTTCGGATGGCTGTGTGCTTCGTTGCGTTTAAGCGATTGCTCGCCGTACGAAGTGGTCATTTTAAATGACGTTCCTGTGGAAAAAGAAAAGAAAAACATTAATACTGCCGTAACGACATTGTAGTCCTTCATTGTTTCTCTGCCAATTTTTAGCTTCAACGTCCTATTTTTTTTTTTTAAACGTATCGTGTGTTTTGTTCGAAATGATGCAAATTCACACTATTTTGCAGCAGCTTTGAGTTAGCATTACTCGAATTTGTTTATAATTTGTTTTTTTAAGAACAGGTTTGAAAAGGGAGAAAAGCCTAGCCAAAATTAACAGAAAAATAAGTGGTTTACCTTTACTCCGTAATTATTTTGTATTTTTTGTCTCCACACAACATTTTACTGCCAAAAACAAGAAAGTTAAGGTCAAGGTTTACTTTTTTCATGGAGTACATTTGTACTTAATAGAATTTGTCAGCAAAATTGTGAAAATATTGGAAAGACTGATCCAGTGACATCATATTGAATAATATGCATACACATACAGCAGCTAGCAACATGTTTACACAATGGGCAGCTTATGTCTTAACTCGTTGGGTACTACAAGTAGTACGACGATAAGATCTCATTGAATTGTTTTCATTATGTAAATTAAACCTCCCGGGTTACCCACTACTTGCCTGACAACAATGTTTATCTGATGATCCATATTTTAAAGAAAAGGTTTAGCATAAATTCAAAAAGTTGTAGACAAAAGAATTGCTTCAGACGAGGTATGTCTTAATACTCATGTATGTGAAAATGTTAAGGTTTTACTTTCTACCAGCAATATCTTTGTAACAAGGTTGTACAAATATAATGATCAAACTGGTGTATACTAGTTTCGTAAAATATTTTTGACTTTGATGTTAATGACAATATTGTTTAAATTGATTTATGGTATCCCAAATGCTAGACTTTGATGAAAATCAATTAAAAAAGCTTATTCGAAACAGTTCTAAGAAAATTGTTTACCCTAAAATTCTTTAAATAATGAAAACATGGTCTCACCAAAATCTTTCCAGTCAATTTCTAGTTAATTGAACTTTTTTTTATAATTAAATGCCCAGGATCGGCGTTCCATACTGCTTCGTGATACGAGTTCAATTACGAATCTGAAAAATACAACATTTAAGCACAATTTTTGATTGATCATTTATCTGCGAGTAATGGCTTTTGAAACCACAATCAAATAATTCATACCAAGTAATACTATATACCAACTGATGTTTTTTTCTTAATCGGCAACTCTGCATTACTTGAAACTTGGTAAGAAAATTCTCCATAAATCAGAATAGTCCGGTCAGCTACATGTATATCTTGCATAAAAAAGGATAATTTTTTGGAATACGAGTTAAAAGCCAAGACCATTTGAAAAAAAGATTCAAAATGTTCCAGCAGGTACATAATTAATACTTTTGGCTGGGCTTGTTCGAATCAGTACTTGATTTCCTGTAATAAAATAATTCAAATAGCATTTCCCCATTAGTATCATGTACTATATTTTAAACAAATGCTCAGTTTTTTATTGTGATTACAGTTTTTAGATAAGTGATATTATTCATTTTTATGAATTTGCAACGAATATATACAATCTCAACTGACTGTTTGCATCATTTTCATCTCATGTGCATCATTGTTGTTTTTATATAAACATATTTTAATAAATTTTAACGAATTTTACAGTACATTCTTTCGTCACTTTTTGAATCAGCTTTAATTAGATGACAATAATTATTGTACGAAAATTGGAATTTGTATAATGTATCAAAAGTATAAAAATAGACGCCATCTGTTCTTTCATAAGGCTAATCTTTACAAAATTATAAAAAATAGGCCTACTTTAAAATATTTCTGGAACACCGGAACAGTGTCATTTGTACTTGTATTTTCATTTGATAATATCATGTTTGCCAGGATGGTAGGCTACCTTTCGATACAACGCAAAATCTACGAATGCACTTCCAGAAAACCAAATTACGATTAGTGATGCGATATAAAAAGCCAAACCCTGTGGCACATTTGGTTCCATCATTGGCCACTGCATTAGAATAAAAAAAAACATAAATAATGATGATCAAATATCAATTATGAAAATATACACAAGTTTCATATACAAGAAATACTTTTAAGGGCATCACAAATATGCCACTAACAAATCCTTAGTAGAGTATCAATCAGGGTGTCTAAAGGGCCAGAAATAGTCCGATTTTAAGGGCATACTTGCTTACTACCGTAAATACTGGATTAAACCCCGAGTGTTAGTGGAATTCCCTAAGTGTGCACGCGTCACGTTTTCTGATAACTTTACGACAATCCAGGGAAATGAAATACCGGTACCGTAGATGCTTGTTTCTGGTAAGTTTTTGTCATTTTTAATTTATTGATACCAACTTTGAGGGAGTAAAAATAATAAACCTTTTATTAGAGTTTATTAGAGTATGTACGGCAGCGATTCTCGAACAGGGTGCTGCAATAATATTTAATTTTCACTAAGATTTAGCAATTTAGCAGTAGAATCCTTTTTTATAACATGACAATACCAAGTAATAATGAAAAATTTATCCAAACAGTTTCAGCATCGCATTAAACAACACAGAGATTGCATTTTTTTCTACTTTTTTCATGTATATTTTGTATTTTTGCTACAAACTGGAGCTACCAAACTTACAGGGAATTTCTCTCTACATTGCGTGAAATTAATCTTAAAATTTCATGATTTTTAAAGACAATTGAGTATTAAATTTGCACTGTTTTTTTTTCTTCTTTTTCGTATTCAAACTAAGGGTTTTCGGGGGCCCACGAATTTTTTTTATCTTGACAAGGGTGCCACGGCTAAAAGTTTTGAGAACCGCTGATGTATGTACGGTGCATACCATATTTCAAATTTCTATGATTTTAGATATGGCGAATACAGCAGGATTATCCACACCTGAAAAACCTGGAATTGTCAGGGAAATTAAATAGACACAACAATTTGAATAAACTGAAACCTTTGGACTCTGTGGAAACTATTTAGCTACCACGATATTAAATTTATATGACAAATCGGGGCCTTCAAGTTGTATTTTAAACTACATTGTAGTCAAATTGAATGACTAAAACCTCGAAAAAAATAATTTAGATTTCTCGTAAAACACGGACTGAAAACTTAGTCGGAAGATACCTGTAGTGATCGGCAAACAGCTGGCCACTTTCAAGCACTTTTCAGGAACAGTAGACACCCTGATGATAAAGGATATGTATAACGCAACGTCTTGCTCGTTTAAAAGAATCCTGGATTGGTATGCTCAATGATGCATCTCTTGCAGTATTTCTTCACTGTCCTATATCCCTCGATTGTAATTTGGCAATCTTGAATGTTCAGTTGCTGCAGACCACGGCAATAGTAGGCGATGCACTGGATTCCTTTATCTGTAATCATGTCGCAAGATTTCACGCTCAACTTTTTCAAATTTGGACAGTTCTCGGACAAGAGTTTCAGACCGTGATCGGTCACGTCACACTTCCCAATGTCCAGGGCCCTTAACCTCGGGCAGCTTCTCGCAAGCATCACCGTGCTGTCGTCCGACACCGCTTCGCAACCTCTTACGTTCAAGTAGCGTAACTTGTAGCAGTGCCTCGCGATTTGCTTGATTCCCGCATCTGAAATTTGATCACATTTGGCCACGCTCAAATAGCGCAAATTCGGCCCCAGTTTGGCCAGTTCGTACATACCGAAATCGGTGACTTGGGCACAGTCGCTGACGCTGAGCTCCCGCAACTGGACGCAGTAGCTGGCTATGTACTTGACCCCGACGTCAGTCACACCGACGCACCGTCTCAAGTACAAATGGGATAATTGGGGACAATTGCGAACGATTAGTTTCAAACCTGGATCCTCTAATCCTTGACAGTCCGTCATGTCTAGAAACTGAATGTACAGTTGTCTGGAATGTAGAATGGCATCCGCTTCGGGTGATTGAAACTCCCTTTGATGGGCAATATCTATGCAGTTGATTTGGGTGCAACCTACAATCAAAAAGAAAAAGTTCACGATTAGCATAGCAAATTAGCCGAAGCATTATCTGTAACCCCATCCACAAATCAGGTTTGCGTGCTCTTGAAAATTCTTTTAAACTTTTCTGGCAGTTTCTGGTCAATTTGCACTGATCTGTGTCGTTTTCCATGTTTTATGCACCTAGGAAATCCGGGGAAAGGGTAATATGTTAGATAATAGTTCTGCTGATTTTATATCTGGAATGTCATGAATATTTGGTGCAGGAGGAGGGAGGGGAGAGACGACTCTTTTGTTTAATGTCCACATCTAACCGTGAAAGCTACAAGTTAAGCAATTTAATCGACCACAGACAACTTTGCTTTGTATTCTGACAATATGCTAAGACAAAAGAAGCTGTAAAGAAAAGGTAAACTATAGTTGCAAAAAGAAATAAGCATTTCCTGCGTGACTTCACAAGAAAACATAGCTTTGGCATTTTATCCTGCATTAAAGAAAAAAAAAAGTTTATGAGAAGATAGCACGAGTCAGCAAATTTTGGTGTATTTGAATAAACAGTCTGGTTCCCATTATGAGTGTAATTTTCATTTGCAGTACATGTATTTCTACTGTTAAAATTGTGGATGCTTCAAATTCAGCCATTTTTCTTTAAGAGGGTTATGCATACCAGAATAAGCCTTTTTTTCTAAGTTATTTTTTAATTTAATTTTGGAAACTGTTAATAACAAATGTAATGTACCAGGACCTAGCATAAATATTCTATTATTTGTTTATTTATATGTATATCACATTTCATGGAAATATGTCCGTAAAGTTTACCAGACCCTCTGCAATTATAAACTTTACAGACATATTTCCATGAAATGGATTACACACACACATAAACAAAAAGTTTAAGCAAATAATAGAATATTTACGCTAGGTCCTGGTACATTCCATTTGTTCCTATCAGTTTCTAAAATTAAATAAAAAAATAATTTAGAAAAAAAAAAGCTTATTCTGGTATGCAACCCTCTTAATGCCCTAAACAATACAGTTTGAGACTACATGTACAGAGATTATTGCGAGACAAGCATTGGGGCCAAATGAGACCTTGATATCAAAGGGATTCTAAATTATATATATGGGACTATTGCATGAATCTCTTAATAATAAGATTGCAATAGTCTATTATAATTTTCAACAAGATTTATAATTTTCAATTTGGATAGCAAATGGGATGTCTCATAAACTCATAAGCAATTTCATATACCATGAGGTTTTAAACCACAGGGCATAAACTTTAAGATAAAACAAAGGTATAAATTGATTTCAAACATTTGATGTCAAAACACAATCCCAGCAGTTAAAATCTTCACCTCCAAAAATGATCTATTTAATGCAAATTTCCAAGTTGGACACTTCATCAGCCTTGAAAAAAAGCATTTACAATTCTTTGATAACTGATGAAAAATGACAAATGTATAGTTTGAATGAAATTACAATGGTAAATACATCTGCATTTACACTTACATGTATAACTACGACGTTGTATTCGTTAAAAACTACGAGTTTAGTCAGTGAAAGGTAAAACCCTAAGGGGAAAGGAAGTTAATGAATCGTAACCAGTGAAAACACTGTATCGATGGATAAGGTGGTGTTCACATATTTAACGAAACGTATTATTATCTTCATCAGTTGGGGTAAAAAAAAATGGGAAGGTATTTGTAAAATCTTCGGGTCTGGTTGCGAGAAGGTTGGGCGAAAGAAAGCACTGCTAGGCCACATCATAAAAGTTATCTTTGGAATTAAAAATGAAGCATTGAACTCTTTTTTTCAAAGTTGTTTATCGACCAAGAGGTTCAGATTTGCACAGAGGATGCAGCCAGAATATTATTTTAATATCACCTCGCGTACTATGCCGGCTAGAGCGTATACTTATCAGAGCTTAATCTCCAGGTCTTTGATTTTGTTTTAAATACTGCAGTACATGTAATAAAGATGCCTTAAATTGAGATATTACAGCAGAACCTGCAAAATGCAACCCCATCTCGGGGATCTTCCCTTGTATGAATGTCGCCAATTTTGGACGCCCCCTTACATCTGAGTTATTTATAAAAAAAATGGTGCTTAATTACATGGAGGCCAACATGCACGGTTCATTAGTCGACAACACGTGTTAATCAACCTGGTATTACATTCTATAGCTATGACTCTCTTAATAAAAATGTGCAACATCTATATCGTACATTTGTGAAGGTTGCAGTGCAAGGTGCTAAATGCTACCTTGATACAGCCCTATAGCATCGATGTAATGTCCCACTATACCACAGATCTATACATTCAGAGCTAAAATATATATATACTACATAGCTAGACAGACGTGATATTCTGACAGTTTATAGTCTCCGAAGGCTGTCCAACCAAGAAACCTAACATGAAACATGACAATTTGAAGCTTTTTTCCCCTGCAAACACATTGTTATAAGTGTGGGGTAGCAAGAACCTAGTTCTGCAAATCCCACCTATGGATAATGAAAATCTTGCCTTGGAACTATTGCTCATTTCCTAAAGCAGACAAGGACAAGAAGACCTTGGACAAAGCTATAGGCGAACAGGGCTTGGATCTTTCCCTGTAGGCGAGTCTGGCGCCACTTTCTGTCAAATTTCCGAAGATTTCTAATGCCCTTCATGACGCTTTTTTAATATTTCTCATTCCAGTATAGTTTTTTTAAACAATGCAAGCACCTATGGCTTTGTTCAAATTCAAAGCAACCTTGATGAACAAAATATTCAAATGCATGCAATCTGGCCATGGCATACATGTAATTTAAGGAAAATCAGAATCAGAAGTAGTTTTTCCTCCTTCATAAAATTCCACGCATGCATAATTTTGTCAAACATGCATTTTATCAAAAACTATCCGAATGTTATTTCATCCCATGAGACAGGTTCCATGAGCGTAGCTGATATATTCTACAATTTTCAGTAATTTATATAAAAAAATATCGATTGCATCGTGAAATGTCCTTACAATAGGGCCAATCCCAAAACTGTCTGCACGATGATGCACCCATCAATTACTCCAGGTCACTGTCCATTTATCAAAATCCCCTCCACCCTTTCTTTGACACACCTGCAGAGCCCACCACGATGTACATGTACTGCTTCTGGTACACAACCGTGCACGACGGTGCATAATTAATTACTCGTCGTCATTCAGAAATGCAAAAAAAAAAATCTAGTGACCCAAGCTCACCTGTGACATCCAAGTGCTCCACGTTGGCACAACTGGAGACCAGTTCAAAGAGGCCCCCGTTGGTGATGTTGTGACAACCCTTCAGTTCCAGCCGCCTCAGCTCTGGACAGTGACGGGCAATGGCCAAAAGTCCACGGTCGGTCAGTCTGGCACAGCCGTTGAGGACAACCCTGTCAACGGCCAGACAGACGTCAGGAGAGTCCCTGCACAGCAGGTGGAAGATGGTCCTAAGGGCCCTATCCGCTGCAATGGCCTCTCCAGTCAGCTCGATGGCGGTCCAAAGCTGAGGTTCCCATGTGAGGAAGTACCAACGGCGACAGACACGAGAGCACGTGGACAGTTGGTTGGTGGACAGAAAGGAGAAGACCTTGAGGACAACGTCGTCGCTCAACCTGTCAAAGGGCGAGGACCTTGGAGGGCGCTTGCCCTTGTAGGCAGTCAGCAAGTGGCTGGTATCCGCAGACGGAATCTGCGGAGGATGGGGCCTGGGCGAGCCCCTGGGGCAGTGGGACCTAACCTCCCAGCCCGTGGTGGGGCTCGGTGTGTACCTGCATCCTTGGGGCTCCTGCACCGGCGGTGGGGTGCAAGGGACCTCGCGGGAGACGAGGGTGTGGTAGCCCAGGTCCTGCCCTGGGGAAGTCCTCCCGCGGCCCAGGTGAGGTGTCCCAGAGGATGGACCGTTGCTGTAGACTCGAGGTGACATCCGTTTCAGCAGCTTTTCTGGGTCCGAGGAGGTGTCACTGTTGTTGCCACTGCTGCCGTTGCAAGGACATGGGGCATCGTGAGCTTGCATCCTCTTGTTGGGGCATCTGAGGACGGCGTGGTGGGGATAGACTCCGTTGGGTCCATTGGGCAGGGGGCGGCTGACGAAATCTCTGCCCCCGCCGTCTTCTCTCTCGGATTTGCTGGAATCTGCCTCCGAATCTATAAGAATAAATTCTTAATTCTTAATTTGACATGTATAACTTTGACTGTTGACTGAGTTAAATTCAAGGATCGAAAAGCCTCAAAGTTCATTTGGTCTTAAAATTGCATTATATTTATCCATTTGTAATGTTATATCTGTACAATATAATGTTAATCCTATTACATTATACAAGCCTTCAAACCCCAGGGGTTGTGATAAAAACTCGTACATACCATATTAAATTCCAGTAAAATTAAGGCAGGGAATTGTGTCAACGCCTTATATCACTTGCACTTTCACCTCACATAGTTGTCACGCAATAAAACCACAACTTTTCTAATTTATAGTCAGCTTTGTAAACCCATCACGAAGGGTCAATAGTGAATATTTACATCCCTTATGGGCAGTTGCGTATTATATTAGTATATGCAACCTTATACATGTATTTAAAAAATAAACCCAACATGGGTGTGCAGAATTCAATTCATTTCCTGCTTATTTTTATTTACATATTTCTATAGATAATGCCCTACTTAACGCTACTTTGACTAGAATAAAACAATGACAATGGTACCGTTCAATTTTTTTTATGATAGTGAAGATTTTATGATAGCACCGGACACTGAAGCACAACACCTATAATAAAAACGAATTTCCTTATAAGGAAATTCGTTTTGCATGCAAATTAAGAAAAATTCAAACTTGATATATGCAAGTATGAACGTGATCTGCAATCAGGTCTGGGTAGATGTACTAGCTATTTGTCATGCAGACCAAATTATATTTCCCTGAAGAATATTCCAGAAGTTAACATGACTGAGTTTCTCCAACAAATAATGCCTGCATTATATAGTGATGAATAGTCCATGATCATTGCTATACAATCTCGTTGTGTCAATATTTATAATTTTCGATTAGTTTATAATCAAGCTCAGACTGCTCTGCAAACAATGACCCCAATGCTTGCACAACAATCAGTGGGTAAATAAGCAAACTTTTCTTTATATGTCAATCGATAAATCTCGCCTTAACAAAAGCCAAAGTTTCAACATTCTTATAAAACAGCAGGGGCGAATAAATTGAACACATTTTATAAAACAATCAGAGGTGAGGGATACACGTTGGGAAAGTAAAATCAAATGAAACCCCACCATGATCCTTGAAAATCTTGCGAAATTTTCAAATGAAAGGGATGAAGGATGATTTAACACACAAAAAAAACTAATCCCTTTTTCATTACTTTATACACGGCAGCCATGGAGTATAAAGGCAATTAAGTTTCGAATAAATGTACAGCCATTGCAAGATTGTAAATGCATGGATGTTATAAAAACTCATCCCCATCATTCCAAAAAAAAAAAAAAAAAAAAAAAGAGAGCTTATACACCAAACAAGACATAAAACCAAGATAAAATCAAATACATTTGTGTAAGGCGATAGCGATAATCTCAATATACAACTGCATGTTAGTAGCTTTTTAAAATCAAAACTTGTGCAATTATATGAGCCAATTCCAAACGTGCATGGCTTTCAACGAATTCGTGAAAGCCGATCATCTTCGGGCTAATTATTTAATAGGTTCAATTAAGGAACCTAAAAAACGACATCTTTTTATATAAAAAATTAATGCAAAATGCAGGATGAATTACATGTATCCAAAGTGAAAACCTCTATTCCCTTTGTCCCAAATTCAATCTCTGCCATGCATTTTAAATTTTTATTAGCCTATTTATCAAATTTATCACTTCATATAACAATTAAGGTCTGTTCTAAACTATTATCTATATATATGTGCATGCATGTCCACTCTCATCGAAGTAATTGTTTTATTTTTAATAAAAGCAAACAGTATTTAATAATGCAAATTTGCATCGCTGCATAATTTATCAACAATTTCTTTAGGCGTCATTTAATTTCCCATCATTTGGTTCCACAACATATTAAACCGAAAATCAGGTTCTTGGAAAGATTCGCGAATAAGATTTTCCAGTTGAAATTTTCATTAGAAAATTGTTAAGTTCAGTGTTCTCTCATGTGAATCATAGCTTTAAAACAAACTGACTGACCATCTCGAAAAGCTTGTCACACAAAGCAAGAAAATGCTGGTCGATTAATCGATAACATCAAAAACACCATGCACTCCGGGCACTGGTATATTTCAGAGTGCTTATTAAAATGTTTTGAGAAACGATCGCAATTCAATGGATCATCATCTTACTACTTATACAAACGTCATTTTTAAAAATCTTGACTTTGAAAAAAAAAAACTGTAGCCTGCTACGTGTATATATAATAATACAGTATAAAAAAACGTAGTTTTTCGCGTAAAACCTTTTAATGTAGCCTGCAAGTACTGGCAGGAAATTCA
>JAQGCC010004450.1:0-13132 GCA_034698905.1 Xestoiulus laeticollis | reverse complement strand
TTATTAAATATATGGAATGTGCATGCAGCAATCCATATGGTTTTTTCTTGGGTTTAAACCATATCTATATTTTTTTTTCATAACTTGAAAAACTTTATCAACCAGTTGGATATGTTTTGGCCACCACTGTAAGTGTGACATGGGGGGGAGGGTTCAAAAATCTGCCAAAATCGTGTGACGTCATTTATGGACAGCCCCTAACGCCCTGCAAAGCACAATGGACGACTTCAAGACTTTGAAGAATGTCATAAGGGTTCTCAAGTTCTCACTTATTCTCTAATGTTACAAGCAACTCTGCAATTTACTCAAAAGCTTGCTAAACTAAGTTCGTGTTGGACATCCTTTCCATGCCCAATAAACTTTCGAAATCAACGAACTCTACAACCTCCATCTTGTCAAGCCTGCCGTTACCAGAGCTGCACGATGCGAAGCCCATGAGCAGTCTAAACAGCATCATTGGGATGAATCACATTTCCTCCAACAATACCCTCGAACCAGCAACAATAACCATTAAAAAATCGCTGGCTCCACCCGAGCTTGGCGCGTATTTTACAATGGGCTATCGTGCCTGCATCTGTTTGCCGGGTCTCAGCAATGGTTTTGAAGCAAAAAACCAGAAACAAAAAAGGCTGCATTGGCATTGTGACGATGCGAAACAGAAATGTTTGTTATTCAAGAAGCCGTGACCAGCCATTGAAAGGCAGTGGTGTGCGATGAGCACATTGCACGAGCCAATGTTAAATTAAAAAGCGTCCGCGTGTAATTTCATACTTGGCTAGATATACTTCCACCAAATTTGTGGCAACCCTTGGGACACTGCTACTACAAAAAAAAAAAAAAAAAAAAAACGATTACGTAATCTGCTGATGTTTTTTCGCAATAAAAATGCATTTAAAATTAATGAAAATTTACTTGAGAAGCTGATGGGAACCTAATATAATATTGGATGAAACTGTTCTCGTATTGTACATATATACAGTAAATGTGGCGCCCATTCTAAAGCTATTGGAAATTGATATGAAAATGTGTTAAATGATCAGGTTGGCATAGAACTGAGATAACCATATAAATACTTTACATAGGCCTACTCAATACTATTTCATAAGGGTGCATGGCAGCAAATTTGTTGTACAAAATTCAAGGGACTTCAAGTATTATCTCTTGAATTTTCAAGAATTTCCTCCGACAACAGCACAGCCAACCTTATTTCAGTGATAAAAATTGAAATTTTGGTCCCTTTGCAAAATCACATAGTATTATTTCAGTGATAAAAATTGAAATTTTGGTCCCTTTGCAAAATCACATGTAGTACAGTAAAACCTGCTAAAGGTAACCACCCAAAAATTGGCCGAGTTGGTCACTGTAAACAGGTGGTCACTATTGAATGTTATGAAGGAAAACATACATGTCTGCGCTAAAATTCATTTATGAAAAGTGGTTACTTTACCAGATTTAAGTGTATATCAGAAATTAATTTTTTCTGAGAAATTAGTTATCGTTCAAGAAAATGGTGACATTTGTTCCAAACTGATCAAAAAGGTGGAAATTTTGGTCCCCATTTACATTGAAAATTAATATTATGTTATTATATTGTCTATAATGTATCAAATAACGAAATGGTGTTTACCTCCAATTTCAATACCAACTCCCTACATTTCCAAGGTGCTAAAAATTAAAGCACATTTCCCAGATGACTGGACACCCTGTAAAGCCATCCATTTGACACGTAATAGAAATCAGAGAACAATGCAATGCCATAAACGAAAATATTTGTGCAAATTTCAGAACACAAGTTTGGTATAATAAAAACCCAAATGGAAGCCATCTTTTCCGACAAGACTTTCTTGTTAAAGTGAACTCTACAACTTCATCAAAGGGTGCATAAACAAGAAAACATGTCATATATTAAGTGGCGAAACTTAACCCAATTGGGATACTCGCTTATTCACCACCCTAATTGCAAGTATCAGTTAACATGTTTTCCATAGAGTCCACAATTTTTCCACTTAATTACAGACCGCCATCAATCAGAAAAACAGCATCGGATAGCGACAATTAGTTGAGTGAGGTCAATTACAGTACAACTCGTGCCCTACCAGCAACGAATTTTCTAGGCTTAAATTTCAATTCGAGATTAACATATTCCGCCTAATCGCTCATAAAATATGGAAGAGGAAAAAAAACCGAAATGTTGGTGATGAAATTCTCCTCCTCATTACAGACGCCTACTTTCTTCCTCATTCAACATTTTAATTACACATACCAGAAACGTTTTGTCATTGACCTAGCATGCACTACATCATTTGGATAAACTATTCATTGCCACACCTAGTAACATTTGCAGTTGCACTAGACGTAGACGTTTTCTTGTTGTTTCCTTACATAAAGCGAATTGGATTTCATTCAAAATTTATCAGCAAGCTAAATGACATGTATGGTGTTCACATGAGTTTCATTTCTTTATAAAACAACTTCTTCAAATATGTTAATTGGTCGATAAAGGCAAACCTTTGAAAGTTTCCTACCAATGCTGCCATTTGTTTTACGACTTTCCTAAGGAGGGGCAATTGTGTAGTTGTGCCACTGCATGCTCTCCCTTCTGCAATTTGCGGAAAATTGTCCTAAGCATAAACCAGCGAAGAATATACATGTAGGCCCTATTTGAAAACAGGCAAAACGTAAACGTTGACTTCACGATGCAGACATTTGTAAACAATCGTTAAACTGGCGCCAAACAGATACCATTCGCATACTCATTCTTTGCTGCAGTGGTCAGCAATGGACCTGGCCTTTCAATTAGCCAAAAAGAATCGATTGTGTCATTGCAAGTAATAAAGTCCCTCTATGTGTGAATCAGCACAGAGTTAACAAGAACTTAGGTTCAGATAACAATTTACAATTTCACTATACAGTCCTGCCATATATAAAATGCGCATACAACACTAGAATTTCATAAAATAAATCTTAATACATGTATATAAATACAATGCACAGTAGACCTATTTTTCTTCCCCCAGAATTGTGCAAAATCATCAAATTGATAAGAATTTTTACATGAGCAATTCAATAGCATGTATACCCACGCCAAGTAATCAACGTGTGATTTTCTTCAATTCATTGGCCAGTCTCTGGAAAGTCTTAATCAGATGACAATGCATGTGTTTTTTTTTGGGGGGGAGGGGGGGGGTAATCAATCTTAGATTTGGTTTCATTTTTACATTAAGAAATGAAGACAACAATATTGCTTCTTGTCGTCATTTGGATTGTAACTGGATTTAGTAAATATTCTGATATCTTAAGCCCGATATTTTAAGGTAAGACATTAAGAACAGCTAGGCACACACTCAGTATCACGTACAGTATGAATAATGTTCGACAATTTAGTTGTACACACTGTATAATAAAGCATAGCAACGACAACGACAACATTTCCAAGAACAAATCTCGAGTTAGCTTCAGTCCATTAAACTTTATGAAAAGCCCTCGTGAATGCCACGAAACAGGGCACCCCTGCAGGCACTCATTACTTATGCCAAGAGCAGGATGGGGAGAAAGAAGCGAGTATTTTTCTAGCAATCTCACCATCTCCCATGCCAATGAAAACACAAAAGACTAGTTAAACGACATTGTTAAATTCTATTTTCTAGCAAATTTAAAACTCTTTACGCTGATTTATCTCGCAGTCTGGATTTCCTGCCAAGTACCAACCACTGGAGAGGTCATCACTGGCCTGGACACTGCAGTTTATAAACGGCCAATTTCAGAAAAAACAAAGGGAGGTCTGGCACTAAACTACCCAAACGAAATGTTCAAGCTGTCTGACAATTCACACAAATCCGGTTGACAAAATGACAAAGTATAGCGTGTGTGGATGCAAGGCTGTCATACTAAAGTCTTGCTCGACACTTTCTTATGGATTCTTCGGATACGAGTGACATTCTTCAGATACCAAAAGAAGGAAAAACGGTGAAACAAAATGACTTTAAAGTCGTCTGTCACTTCAAATTGCATCCAGATGCTCGTAAGCACTCGAAACTCTTACGCTAATAAAAGCTATTTTATTGAGAATCAACTATTTAGCAATTGGCAATTTCATCGCTGTACCAACAACAGATGGTTTA
This sequence comes from Xestoiulus laeticollis, assembly GCA_034698905.1. Lineage (NCBI taxonomy): Eukaryota > Metazoa > Arthropoda > Diplopoda > Julida > Julidae > Xestoiulus > Xestoiulus laeticollis. The sequence continues at coordinate 9,011 of JAQGCC010004450.1, read as the reverse complement.
CCATCGATTTTTTGAACCGCTCTGCAAGTGTGCCATACAAGGCAGTTGATGGGGATGAACCCTTATTTTTGCATAACCTCAAACCAGGGTTTCCACAGAAATAAAATTGCCAACTTACTGGACATTTATGATGTAACTAATAACTGGCTATTTGAAAACAAATGTAATATTTGTATGTCGATTTTCCCTGACTTTTGCAAAAAATAAATCCCTTTTCCTTGACTATTCCAGGTCTATCCAATTTCCCTGACAATTCCACGTTTTCCAGGTCTATGGGAACAGACTAAGATAAACCCAGAGTGGATTATCTCAAGGTTGGCACTCTAAATAATTTGAAACACAATTTCAGCTTTCAATCCATCTTTTAGAAGCTTGTTTCTTCAGAAAGTCTGATGGACTTCTGAAGTCTCATTTGCCAATCCAATTTAGACTGGCAAATGCAATCCAAGATTCAGAACCTATTCCATTAGCACATCCATTCCCCCTCCCTTACCCAAAATGAAGGCTAAATTTAAATAAACAAGCTGCAGTTGGCCAATGGATTGGTGTGCCACAGAGCATAGCAGCAGCATCTCCCAGAATCATGACTCACTCTCTTTCAGAGGGCATTGCCATCAATACAGCGTTGGTTATTTACAACGGTTAGCAGTTTGCAAACCGATGAAAACTTCAGCCAGGTAGAACAACAATTTAAAAGAAATTTATCACCGAGTCTTCTTTCACCACAAACTCGAAAAAAGCGAAAACAAACCGTAGAAACCCCGACCATTTCACAGATGGCGGCCGTTACGGGTAATGCTCATGGTGAAGGAGGGGAAAATTACAGAACGTATATGTACAGTAATCGTTTCGCATTAGCTACCGAGGCAATATTGAACTAGTTGGGAAGATCCAGCTGGGTAACAGTCTCGCTATAAACATGGTATAGACTCTAGCCACATTTATCCAAAAATTGCCCTAAAGTCTGGCTCATTATCTGATACCATCAAAGACCAAAATGTAACGGTCTTGTAATGGCTAGCCTTAAACATGGCAGATTCGAGCCACATTTATCCAGATTGTGCCAAAGTTTGGCTCAATATCTGGCACCAACAGCTTCGCAACAATCATTAGCCACCTACCTGGTATACAATACAGCTACAATTCTTCGGTATTGCGCATCTGTCTCAGTTTGACTGTAATAATAAAAAAGAAAGAAAAAAAAGAGGTTATTAAAACGCATTGAAGACGAGGGATCAAGGGATTAGACACGTTTATCAGGATGTCTACGAGCTCCAGAAAGCAAAGTCGCTTTCGGGTAATTAAGCTCAGCACTATCACGAAATGTTATCAAATCACGAGTTTGGGTTTAAGGAGGACAGTAAAACCTACCGCATTACATCCCCTGCAGATAATAATAATTACACTAAGCGTTTAACAGGTAAAAAACACAGTTTTCAGGTATGCCTTACAAAAATCAAGGATGTCTATTAAACGCCTTAAGAAGAAGCGCCATCTATGGTGCTTTCAGAGCATAAGGAAACACAACTGTCATTTACCCTTCGTTACCTAAAGAAATAGAATTCACCAAATACATGTATTCCAGGAATCCACCTGGAATTACAATAACTGTCGATGTACAATTCAATCGTATACAGTCAACACAACAACAGCTGCCACCATATTCCAACATTTTTTTGCCACAAGTATAGGCATATTGTGTCTAGCAGACAATCGAGTATTGTACTAATACTATTTTACAACTTCTCATCTCCAGCAGTTTAGTTCCTTGTTAGGTGTTTCAATTCATAGGAGCACAACAAACGAGTCTAGCAAAACAATAGTAGTGCGTGTCTTTATCTGGGACAAACAATGTCGACGACAATAACAGTATAATAGCAAGGGATTGCTGCAATGACATCGATATACACTGCAATATCTTGTATTGTGATACATGTAGCCTACAAGACAAAAGTCATATAGTGATCACTTAACAATGGTGCGTTTAATATCCGTTAATGCACATCGCCAATAATTTGACAACTTGAAATTTCATGTGCCAAAACTGTCCTCAACTATTAAACAGTCAGTACCGAATTATGTGACTGTCTTACATATCCCATCTTTAGTTGTTTTAACCCATAATTTGCCAATCAGTTCAAATGAAGCAGCATTATTTCAGTCTCATCTTTGCAGCAATATTTGGCAAACTACATGTATCACAACCCCATGTCATGATTCGCTAATTTAAACCAAAGAGACTAGTGTTTACGGTTATTTAATTTACTTATGATATACTGTATCTCATGTTTTACCCCGTTCGCAATTGAATTCAACAACAGCTGCATGTTGTATTGTTTATGAATTTAGGTTATGAAAAAAAAAAATCCCAACTTTTGTTTGGTGCACATAATGCTTTGACAACATGCAACAAAAGGCTAGAAAACACTTGAAAATTTCACAGTATACTTCCCGACCATGCTGACAACTGAAATTTGAAAAATATGACAATACGCCGGCTAATAATTAATTCCTTGTCTCATTGCCCAAAGAAACTGTTTTAGAACACAATTTACAATTTTATGTAAATGACCACGCTGACTTCATCTTGGTATCAGGATCACACAAGCTATAATTAAATTGTTCGTGTTTTTTCTGTGGGATCCCTGTAACAAAAACAAAAAGATCCTTTTCAACCAATATTTCAACAATTTCAAAAAGTTGAAGTACACGCATTCACCTACTTTCTATTTTATTTGACTATATAGTGGGCACCTTTTCCGCATTGTCATAAACACTCATAAATTTCATATCAGGCCATAAACCAAGTCTAAATCCCATAAACCAGGAAGCAAACCACCAGAGAGGCCACTTTAAAAGCATGAACACAAGAACCATACAACTTTTACTTTCGTGCATTTGTTCAATTGGCCTCGTGTACGAGCCATTAGTCAATAACTGGGACAGCTATTAAGGGCAATTAAGATTATTCGTTTTAATAACTCTGTCCATAAAAGCGGGGGCCGACGGGAAAGGCACACATTTACTGCCATTTCGACACACAATGGCGAAAAGCCTCGATGGCACGCATACGCCAACTGGGTGCTCGAAATAGATACCAATTCAACAGAAATTATGAAACCAACACACGAGCCTATAGAAATGACAGTATCTAATTTAATCAACTCTATTCTGTGCCTCCCTGAAGAAATTATCCCTCGATAACACTAAAATGTAGATGCGAACACATTTTATTTCCCCAAAGGGGTGGCACGCCTAGAAAATACAGTAGAAACTGTAAAAGAATATCCTCTCTAAAATAATAAACCTCCAAAGTGATATTTAATAATTTTTATTGGTCCCAATGATTTTTTAAAGGAATATCAATTCAATATCAACAATGGAACTGCAAAAAAATATCAAACATGGAACCAAAATATCTATTTTGCAGCTGAATACACTGTAGCATGTTTGCAGATAAAACTGTCTAAAATTATATTTCCCCTTGGTCCCAAGAGTATTTTTTTAGACAGGTTCTACTTAAAACTGATTTGGTGGAATTAAATCCATATCACGTATGTGCAAAATTCTATATTTACGAAATATAACTGGTAATTGTTAAACAACTTTTAGGGTCAAACAGGGTCATACCCCATTTGATTATCTGAGTTTTCACAAGACAAAGTAGTCTTCAAAGAGTTAATAAGCAAACAATTTTATTTGACTTTATGAAGACGACATGACGTCGGTATATTTCCTATATCTCGTTTATTGATTACTAGTTCTAATAAATACAAATTTACGAACGTTAAATGGCATATAACAGGTTGAAAACCACTCAATGCTTTGTCAGCTATAATCATTATTATTATAAATTATTCCTCGGTTGTTTTTCCCCCCGATTAATTCTTATCCTGGTGTATCATAAAACAATTTGAGGTCTACCGCTTGTACATTAGATCTGTCTTCGGAGGGTGCAAAAATTGTGCTATAGAATGATTGATAGAAAGTGACACGAGGCCATTGCCTACGCATCACAATCATCATCATCGTCCATAAAGGTCCTTGAAAATCTGCTTGCTCAGCATCTCACAAGCCTATATAGGTGGGCTCATTTTAAAAATGCATTCGCTCATCCACCCACTTCGTGCGGTATTAAATAATGCATTTGTTAGGCGATAAAATTGCTAGATATTAAATGTCTGGAGCTTATCAACGGTTGCATGCAGTAGAAATTTGTCTCATTTCCGCGTGGCAATAGGGCAAAAAATGAAACATTGGGATTCGTTACCATGTATACAATCAGTGATCATTCTGTAACCAAAATTTATTATTGAAATAATTGAGCAGTTTTATAAAAGATTATAAGCAACGATAATGAAAATTATGACTAAAACATCCTTTGAAAATGCTGCAGGGAGGGTTCCTACAGAAATGAAATTTTCAACTTCCCTGACATTTCCAATTATTAAAATATTTCCTCCTCTGACAACTTGCTATCACGATGCTCAAACAAACTGTTCAGTTTTTTCTAATGTTAGTAGTTGTACTTTTAATGTTAATATAGGTTTGTGAGAACCAATAAAGGGGTGTCAAATTTGACTCAATTTTCATCAAACAATGGTAATACATTTTTTTTTTAATTTTGAGCGAAACGTACTATACATTGTTCACTAAATGCGATATTGTTAGTGTTAATAGCTTGTCGCAACCTTGCAGAAAGTAAAACTATTTCGACAGTTATATAGTTAAGAGTAATCCAAGTGACGTATTCGATTTAAGTAACATGCATTTGCCAAAATCTGAAATTCTGGCTACCGACAATGGATGCATCTTAATTAAGCCCACTTTTCAATTTGGCATCTTGACATTTTGAGCCAATTCCAAAAGACTAAATATATTGATAGATAAACACATCATGCGAGCAGTAGAAATAAAACATACAAATTGAAAGTCAAAAGAAACCAATGGCAAGACAATTGACAATTATATTTTTATATTCGAAATTTTATTTAAGACCCTTATACCCCATTTGGCTACATTATGCTCCGAGTTTCCCCAGTGTTAATTTGATATGAAATGTCCTTATCTTCATCTATATTTGCATTTCGATGTTGGAAAATTCACACAATGGAGACCCTTTTGGTTGAACAAACAATTTCGTGCTCATTTCAGGAGATTACAAATATTGCCCAATCGAACAAATGTCAAATACCTAGTTGTTATTTATCTTTGCAAAGACAGACTTTGGAAAATCAAAGGATTATCAAGATCCGTTTATATACTATCTTGTTATGCTATCATAACAGAGCCTATACTGTGCTGACACCTGGGAAACTTCAGAAATATATGTCGAGCGCTATTCCAGGCTGGATCTTTGCATAATTTAAAATGTGTCTATTTCCAGAGAAGTCAAAGTTTCAAAGTATACCTTCAGTATCAAGTAGACCAAACAGAACCTTCCACTAGTAAGGTGTCTTAAAAACGCATTACACAAGGATATGGGACAACGGGGGTGGGTGAAAGAAGACTCAATATCAAAGCAGTTAATTGGACAGGTTGCACGAGCAAACTGGAGAAACGCGAAATAATGTACAACAGCATTCAAAATGGACAACAACAAAAAAACATGCAATAAAAGCGTTAAGAAGATGCAGTTAAACCGGTGATAAATGAAAAGGCACGAAAACTGGCCTTCTGAGCCAAGGACATTCTAGATGGAGCGAGCACACCTTATGGTACCACCACCATGTTTTCAAGATTGGTACCTGGAAGTTTGCAATTTCCAGGGTCTATTAAAGTACAGAAAGCCCACCTGTCGTGTAAAAAAAGCAAAAAGTCTTAGGAGAATCCAAAAAGCATAGTTGCTTTGGTAACAACTTGGCGCATAGCACTACCTTATTGGATTTGAAATGGTTGTGATAGGAGGTCCCAAGATTTGCATTTCAAATTTTTCAATAACAACACTCATATACAATTGTACATGTAGTCCTAGTTAGTGAACAAATAGATTTTCACGTGGAATTTCAGGAAAAAAAAAACACTCCATGGTACATGTACTAACCATCAAAAACCAATATCATTAGGTTAAGAATAATGTGTTGGTACACTGTACTTGTTTTTTACTTATGACCACCACATTTTTTTTAATATTTTCAACGTATTTATCTATGGTAGGTTAGGTTAGGTAATTTTAGCACAATTCATAAAACAATTACGAAAATGGTAGTCACATAAAAAAACAAGTATGTACAGCCATGGCAATTTACCATATTAACCCTTTGATGACCAGCTTTGGTCTATTTGGTCCCAACAAGTTCTTAAAGATGCAGACATGAAACAAACAATGAATAAATTTAAATAATATGGCAAATTAGATGAATTTTGATATCACGTTGCCTATTCATCACCACCACTTCCAGAAAACGTGATTTTATTAGAAATAAAACAGTAAGGGCTACCAGAAGCCAGAAATTTCAAAGAACACCAAACTGCTGAAATTACATAGGGGGGGAGACACATAGACCCCAGGGTTATATCCGAAACATGGTCATTTGGAGGTTGTAGCCTCATTTCCAGAATTGGCCGATAGCAGTTTAAAAAATCCAAATCAAGCCATCAGTACCAGAGTTGCACAACAGCAAAACCACAACAACACGGACTTTTCGGACGGTACTTAGCCAAGATTGAAGAAGCACTTGTATCCAAACTCGTTCTTCAACCTCTTTTGGGGCAGACCAATTACGAGCACTTTGACTCTGGACAAAAGGCACTGGCGTAGGTCCAAACGAAATGAATTCGTAAGCAAATTTCTTGAAGGATCACTTCCCACACCACAAACTCAACGGAAGTTGAGCCGTGTAGAGGAGCATCGGAAACGCCCAATTCAAAAACACTACAACAATAACGAACATGAAGAAAACACTGGGATTAGCAACCTTTTTGTCCTCGCCCAACCGGTCATTTTGCTTTGCTTCGGGCCAACATCTCGTTACTAAAAATCCGAAGGTTTCTCGCAGTCGAATCTCATTTCGAGCAACGAAATAAACGATGACGCCATGCCAGAACAATTTCTGAATGAGCAATTACAAGATGCCCACACGTCGATTGAATTACACCAACTCGGTTCCTAGTTAGTTCTTGGTAGACCTTGTCCTCACTCTTGAGAAAAAAAGCAACACGAGGAATGACGCTATGGCAAAAAGCTGGCTTTCAAAGCTCAATAGTTACAAGTGGAGAAAAAAAAAATGCAGAATTGCTTTAACCCTCTGATGACCACCTTGTTTTTTTAAAATTCCAGTACTTGACCCGAACAGATTTCAAACGTGCATTCGGTTCTCGACATAACGAATGCCAAGGGGATGGGGCATTAGTTCGTTATAATGAGATGGATGTTTTTACATGTACATATTTTTTCCGTTCCAATGGTATTTTATGACACCTAGAAGTTCTTACCGATTAAAATGCCATAGTTTTTTTGTCAAATGCTGGAGAGTCCACACACTAGAGCAAGATTACAGCATCATCCACAACACATGTCTGGTTCTTGCAGCACATACGTCCAAGATGCCACAAGAAACGATCCATGTTTTCAAATTCATGGTGTTGAATCTCACAATCTGGGAAATGCAGGCGGTTCATTCAGCTCTCCAGATTAATTCCGATCAATCTTCCTCTGATTTTTATATCATTAAAACACACGTTCGCGCGGGCAATAAAAAGTGAAAACGAGACGACGAATTACGTCAGGGATCCACGTCGAGCCAATGGGGAGAGCGTGGCACAAATTCCAGTCAAAAAAGCTCTGCTATAGCTAGAAGCGAATGGAGTTATTTTTAGTCTATAGATGCACTAAATTTATCAAAAAAACATTGCAGGAATGACAGCCCATCTATCTATGTGCCAGATTCCAGGCTGTGTAAGCCAACGCTCTATGATACGCTCGCCTTTAGCTTCTGCTCCAGGGAAAACTACAACACAAGAGCCATTTTCTGGACAGATTTCCAGCACACAAAAGCTAAAAACCTAATCAATAATTACTTAATTTGTCATCCTCAAACCCGCTGAGCAAAAAGCATCGCATCAGCACCAAGTGGTCGAACCAAGTTGCCCCATCAGCATTTGTTGCATCCATGTAAGCCTCTTGTATAGGTTCAAGCATGACAAAATGGTTTCGTTTCAAACCACCACATTCAAAACTGAATAAAACGTATAGGAATCATCGAAGGCTTTAATTGTACCTGCAATAACAGCTCGACACATCAACCTTAAATGATAAGACTAACTGTTTCAAAGGTGTGGTAACATCGAAAAGCATCAAACATGCACTTCCTCATTTAATACCGTTAAATTAATAACAATGTGCACGCCTAGTTCAAACTTCTTTATGCCAAAGTGAGTTCAGTTGTCATACGCCAGAATTTGTACAAGAAATCACAGACATGGCATAGAATTTGCTACAAGCCTATACATGAGCTATGTGCCATGTTTTGTCAAGGGGGATTGGGAGCCTCTTGGAAGGCTAAAGAGGAAGTACCAAAATAAAAAAAAAAGGCGTCAAAAAGTGCTGAGGGCACAAATTCGGTAGATGGTGGGAAGAGAGTGCCAGGCAAACTGTAGCTTACGCGGCAATTATTAATAGACCGCAACCTAACAAAGTGAACAACTGCAGCATTAATTTATTTCCGCCATAGACCCTAATTCGCCAGAAACCAGTGACAGCATGCGCTGTGTGTGGAGACAACCATAGTGTCTACTAATAAAAGCCGTGACGTGTGATGGATAACAAGAAATTGCCTGACATTGTTGCTATTGTTCGTACATGTACATGTATATAAGTGTTGCATGTATAACGTGCTACAGCAGCTAGATGAAGTCTTCCTTGAGTTTAACTAAATAAATCATTTTTCATACGTGGGGCATTCAGGGGCCGTCCATAAATGACATCACGCACTAGGGGGGGGGAACACATTTGCGATGATGTGTGACGAGGTGGAGGGTTGAGAAATGTGACGTCACATCAAAAAATAAAA
>JAQGCC010004449.1:0-13134 GCA_034698905.1 Xestoiulus laeticollis | reverse complement strand
GAAAAACATATACAGTGCTGTCAATGTGGTTAGCATTAAGGGAGCATTAAGGGAGGCGTGCTCAATCCCTCTATTATATTGCATAATCTTCCCGTTAAAATTCTGGCACTTTGCCCCCTGCCACATGGCATATTACATGCTGACATGCAGGTTAACGAATTGAATTTAAACGTCTTGTTGAGTATGTTATTAAGATAGCATTTCAATATATGTTAAGGAACTCGTATATCATCTAAATGATTATTATATTGGGTTGCCATCAGGTCCCATTGCTAGGCTAACTACGTGTATTTTACAATGTAGTTTGAAATTTGAGGTCTCATGCATATAGTCTCATTAAGCAGATTGCTAAATACAGTGCTGTCGATAGCGTATAGCGTATATAGTTAGCCTAATGACGCAATCTCCCCATATTTGAGAACCCTTAAGATTTTTCATTTGGGAATACATGTACATGCAGTGAACTACTAGTACATGTATCATGTATAGGGAATTGGGCCAGAAACAGTATTTTGTAACATTGGAAGATTATTTGTAATTTAAGATGTTTCATACATTGCTTTTATCGGGTCTGTTTCAAACCAAGTTGTCTGCTCCCATCCCTGTTGTTTTTATCAAACAACTTTCAATAATTCGAGGTTTTTTCTGGCAAAAATCCCCTAAAACAGCGGGTCGTATTGGTCACAAGATGGCGCGCATTTTGTGCTGGCTTTCAGCAATGGAGGGAATCTATATGTCCCCAGCACGAGCTTGTCCCTGTTTTTGCCACCAGGTAGCCGCCTCACGTTGGTGTATCGCCAAAATCGTGTCGTCGATGAAAGGATGCGATTTCAGCAACAGCCTTCAGAAAATTGGTAATGATGAGCTATTAGCGTATTGGGAGGGATCCGACCATTGAAAAAGGAGATGGCCCATAGGCACAATGCACATCCGAACAGTCGGACGAAAGAGCCCTGCAGGGCCAGCCAAGGCGATTTTAATCGCGACGAACGCCCTGCAATTCTAAAGGAAAAATAGAAAGAGGCTGGGCTTCATACATCGGAAATTTGAGAAAAAGGTTGGCCCTGGCGACAGCTGGAGACAGTCGAAATGACGATGGCCAACAGAGCTTGGTTCTGCCAACCACCGATGCACTACAGTAGCATCCAGTCAAGAAAAGTCATATGATGCTAAGTACATTTGGTATCAACATTCATGCATGAAATGATGCAGAAAGATAGTCCCCAAAACTGTTGTTTTCCATTCGTCATTGGCCATTTGGCGTTTGGCAATAATGACCTGAAGCTGAATAAGCCACTGCAGCATGTTCTTTGTTCGTCAGGGTTTTTGCAAGAACCATGTATTTTTGGCAGTTTTACGGTTTCATTCAAAATGACCATGTCTTGAATCAACAGTTTTGAGTCTGTTTTTCAACCTATTTCAACTCATGGCTCATTGAACATGGCGTAAAATTTGCCAAGACAATATCACATAATATAAAATAAGGAAAGATTTTTATCTTAAAAATAATTGGAAATAGAAAAATTGAACATTTTCAACTCTTTCCAACCGGTTAACAAACCAGAATTTAAGTCCCAGGTTCTTTGCAAATCCTTTCTTATTTTAGTAAATTGACTTTCACATTTTATTATGTTTTGGTTTATTTCCCGGGTTGGTCATAGTGTATTGTTGCTGTTGTTGATGATGAATTTGTAGGAAAATTATAGGGAAACGAATAAAGACTTTCCCAAATTATTTGATATGTTAATTTTTTTTACTATCAATAATCACATAAAGTAAAACCTGGGAAAGTGACCACCTGTCTACTGTGGCATTGGGTATAGTGACCAGAGTGTGCCATCTCTCTTTTACAATTTTTTCATTGACAATTATCAGTGCCATTCTCTGTACAGTGACAAACTTTGAAATTTTTTTAAGTGATCACCTTAATTTACAGGTTTTTACTTTATATGATCTCTGTTGGGACAGTCACTGCATAAAACATTTATAATGCCTGATTCCCACTGGGCGGAATCAATTCTGCTGGCATTATTTTCTGGCAGCAGAAAAAGTTGGTTGTGTTTCAACTTCTATCTCAGCAGCGCCCTCTGCTGAGAGCAACCAGTTTTCAATTGAAGTGCGCATGCGCGCAGCGAGCATAACTCAGCTTTCCGTTCAGTGGGAATCATGCATAAAGAATGGTAATTCTTCCTATATCTGACAAGCTCATGATGCACCCAAAATCCTCCGTTAAGGCTAAAGTGCCAGCATTATGAATTATTATTTCAGTCTCTAAAAGATGCAATCTTACTTCGACGCCGTTCTAAAACGACTGTCACTGGTTTAACTGACCAATAAAATGATTGTTATTCTCTTTCACAGGTTTCCCGTGGATATAAGACGCAGCCATGACAAGCGAAAATAAGGTAATCAAATTTTGAAATTTTCATTCCCGTGTCAAAAAGGCAAGCTTAAAAAGTTCAAAATTAGCCCATTCCGAGTTTGAAAAAGGGCTTGCTCGCCACCAACGCAGCACGATGCTAATGGATGAGTTTAGCATTTCCGAGTCCCGCAAAATGTCAGACAGAATGTCCTAGATGGCGCCCTGGTTGTCGGCGTGCTTAACCTCTCAACTCGCAGGCAACAGGATTTCACAATGGCCCACTCTGTCCGAAGGCAGGCATGCGCATTCCGTTCGATGGGACGGGGTCTGGTGACCGTCGTCAGTCCGATGCCTATCAAGGATTTTTCCACGGGCTTTTAACTGCGATTTTCATTCATTCCCCCGAAGGGAGCGTTACTTCGTGCATTTTCCGAACTTGGCGCGTCGAGGGGCAAATGGGCCGACTACAATAATTAGCGTCACACATGCTCCCTCATCGTTTTTTATTTCAAAAAATGGCCATGCTGGAAGAGTAGGTTACTAATTATTGCTCATAACTCATATATTCAGCGCATAGATCATGAAATGCGCCAATAACCGAGAGCATGTGCAATTCATCAAATTTGTGTATACATGTACATGTCAGGAGCTTTTGGAAGAACAGTGGCTCGAAGGGTGCTTTTAGACATGCATTGCATAGATTACTTGTATATATGAAACAAACCATATTGCTCAGGTGGCTGCATTGGTTAGGGGCCGTCCATAAATGACGTCAACTTTATTTCGTGTATAGAGTGGTATCTGATAATTGACTCATACACTATTACTTTGAAAGGATTCATAAAACTTGAGTCCCATGCATAGAGTAAGTTCCTTTTAATATTGCTGTCTTATTTGGTCACATTGCTTGTCTCACAAAGTCTCATTAGCACGTCCCATAATATTATCATTCGCATAGTTATTCTCTATCATACCGCTTTAGGTTTTTCCTTTGTTTTGGTGGTTGAAATTTGTCAGTTATACAATATACATTTACATATGGTATCATTTAACTCTGTTAAAGCATCCCTACTCAAGAGGAACAATTATGAGGTGATTTTGTTCGAATATTTATGATTTTATTATATAAGTTAAAACAAATCACGCTCAATTAACTATCATTTATCAGAGCGATATAATCAGAGTTTATATTCGATATAAACAAATGATGTAATGTTGCCCAATATGTTGGACCGACGACTACTGGTTACTTTTATTGTACATGTATAGGACAGAGGCCAATTAATGCTGAATATGGGCAAAAGAAACTGATATACAGCTATATATTTAGTAAAGTAAAATGTCATTTTTGACTGACTTCTATATCGTATATTCCTTTATTCCAATGAAGCCATTGGTATGGATATAAACTCGATGCTCTGAGGTGTGTAAACAATACAATGATAAATGCAGGTGGAGCTTCACGCTTCAAAGTTACACGGGGGAGGTATTAATGTGGCGTATTTATGCGATTGCCGAATTCATCGATAACGCAACGCATGCAGTAAAAATGAAATATGGCATTTTGTTGGTGGTACGCCCATGTATGCCATGATGTAGGTGGGGCAAAAGATTACTCTCTCAGAATTAGGCCATATACTAAAATGTTTATTCCGATCGTTGAACAGGTAAATGTGCACATAAGACCATGACTTAAGGCCAAATATTATTATTTAATGTTAGACTATCCCCGAAGCACATATAATAGATTCAAGTGATGATCAAGCGTTTATTACCTGCAACGGAACGAATGATGTAGCGTAATTAATTTGTATCCGCGGTGATGAGGCATATGTATGGCTATCTACTGATACATTCGGACAAATTCATTGCGCAGAGCAGACAGGTTGTAGCTTGACCATTACGACACAAGTTCACAACAAAGAGAGATAAAAGCGAGATAAAGCTGCACGAACGATTACGATACGTTTACGATTAATGCGTCATCATCTGCAAACAAGCATGCGTGGGTGCCAAAGACGCATCAAAATTCGTTAAAAGACAGTTTATGGCTCGTAAACGTATCGTAATCGCTCATGCAGCTTTATCTCTCTATTTCTTCACGAGAAAATTACGATACGTTTACGATTAATGCGTCATCAACCGCAAACATATGCATCCGTGGGTGTCAAAGACGCATCGCCATTCGCTATAGAGACAGTTTATGACGCGTAATCGTAAACGTATCGTAATCGCTCGTGCAGCTTTATCTCTCTATGTCTTCACCAGCAATTACAATACGTTTACGATTAATGCGTCATCAACTGCAAACACGCATCGCTATTTGTTGAAAGACAGTTTATGACATGTTTAGGACGCATAATCGTATACGTATCGTATTCGATCGTGCAGATTTATCTCGCTAATGTCCTCTGCAGTATACGTTTTCAAATACGAGTCATCAGCTACACGTCCAACACAACACGACACATCACAAGCGCTTCTAATGTGTCATTATCGAAAAACAAGTGCATCTGTCAGCTCTGAGCTGAACAATCATCCAAGCATTGCTGCAGCCTTGACATATCAGTTTAAATTTTAAAAATCTCCTGAATTCCAACATGCATGCAAGTTGGGCACCAAGTCCTTTCTATGAACGACAGAAAGAAGAGTTTGATAAGCCAGAACAAATGTATTTTCCAGATAAATAATGAGAAGGGTTTCTGATGGATGTTCGAGACTCAGCTGATCAGGAAATTACAATCACGGAAAGCAGGAGATCCTATAGGAGCTCGACTCGGATTAGTTCCTGCAAGATAAAACCCTATATGCATTTAAGCGGAAAAATGCGAGATGGAGTTTCCAACTATACATGTACATGTATATACAGAGGCCGAAGGACCATGGGCTAGAGTTGCCACTGTTGCAGAATGGAGGACTTGGGTACAATAGCCCCAGTATATGGCCGACGACCAAAATATTCGGTTCCAATACAAGATTGATCATCCCCATATCAGAAATGATTTCCTTAGGGGAGGGAACCAGCTCCCCCCTTGCATGCCATTATAACTGGGGCTCAAATGTACATAAAAATATAAGGAGAAACAATATTCTCGTCGCCTGCACATTTTTATATAGATGTCAAAGCCTGCAGTATATGGTCCTGTTCTCCTATCTCAATGTAGTCGTTGTGCATTACCGCTTATCTGATAATGGGGAACACATTGTTGGGTCTAAACGTTCGGGGGGACCGTGTATGGGGAGACCAAATGAAGTGCAATGACATCATGGGGAAGGGGCGCCAATGGGATGTGGGCTTTTGCATGAATCAAAGTGAATCAAACAATGCGCTTCGTTAAAATTGATTGATTCTGACCGAGCTAACGTATGTTATGTTTTATGCGGCGTCTTCCAAATTATTATTTTTTTTTAAAAAAAAAAAAGGAAAATTCTTTATAAAGACAATCAAAATCAGAGGATAAGAAGAACGTCAAGATGTCGGAACTGATAACGACGTCTTCTCGTCTGCCATGCGTGGAGGGAAACTTGCAAATAGACTGTAGTTCTTGAACTTTTTGTAATGTTGTATACTCGTAAAAATTAATATGAAAAATAATAAACTCCTGCCGCTAACAAAAATAATGACGGAGATGTGGAACCAGATGACATGACTGCCATATAGTCAATAGAGGGATTGTGCACGCCTCCCTTAATGCTAACCACATTGACAGCACTGTATGTTTTTCCAATGCGTTCTCGTTAAGGTAAATCAGTTGACGGGGCATTAAGGGAGGCGTGCACAATCCCTCTAATACTGAATACTACTATCAATTTTGGAATACGTATGGGAAAATAAAACTGCATAAAAAACCCTTGTGAAAACACGGTCTCATAAAAACGTTGACCCCCGTACCACAGTTGCACAAATGGAGCTGCTTGAGACCAAGGTTCGTATTAAGGCCTGGGATTGGTACCACAGATAGTTACATTCTGAGCACCAGATCTAGGTTGGTCAATGAGGTACCTTGAGCAAAAGTTTTAAAAATGCCGAAATAAGACAAATTTCACGTGCACCATGTTGCCAGATTACAGTTCTCATTTTTCCCTAACAATCGTTGCTGTCGAGATACGGATATTGATAGGGAATTTGTGATATTTTCGATTTTTCTTGCCTGGAGCTCCATCTCCAATAAGATGTTGACAATTTTAGCAACTGTGGTACTGAATTGGCTCACGTTTCGAGCTTCATCTCATCGGAACAGAAGCTTAAGGTGGGAAACTGTGGTACGGGGGTAAGAATAAGATTATGAGCCTGCTAATTATAGACTATGGAACTACCCTGAAAAAGTCGGAGGGAAAAGTCACGTTTGCGATTTCTTCGTACGACTCAGTATCAGACTGTAAAGGAGAAAAACGCTTGTGTATATCGTGCCTAATCCTAAATGTATACATGAGATGTTAAGTCACCCCCGTACCACAGTTTCCCACCTTAAGCTTCTGTTCCGATGAGACGAAGCTCGAAATTTGAGCGAATTCGGTACCACAGTTGCCAAGTTGTCGACATTTAATCGGAGATGGAGCTCCAGGCAAGAAAAATCGAAAATATCACAGAATTCCCTATCAATATCCGTATCTCGACAGCAACGATTGTTAGGGAAAAATGAGAATTGAAATCTGGTAACATTATGCACGTGAAATTTATCTTATTCCGTCATTTTGAAAACTGCTGCTCAAGATACCTCATTGACCAACCTTGATCTGTGGCTCAGATGTAACTAACCCCTGTGCCACAGTTGCACAAATAACGCTGCTTGAGACCAAGCTTCGTATCAAGTCCTGGGATTGTTACCACAGATAGCCAGATTACAATTCTCATTTATCCCTAACAATCGTTGTTGTCGAGATACAGATATTGATAGGGAATTATGTGATATTTTCGATTTTTCTAGCCTGGAGCTCCATCTCCGATTAGATGACGACAATTTGGCAACTGTGGTACCGAATTGTCTCTATTTTCGAGCTTCGTCTCATTGGAACAGAAGCTTAAGGTGGGAAACTGGTACGGGGGTTACTGTGATACCAATCCCTGGACTTAATACGAAGCTTGGTCTCAAGCTGAAGCAGCGCCATTTGTGCAACTGTGGTAAGGGTGTCAGACTTTTTAAAATAGGTTTTTAATAATCTGAAATTTTCTGCGTACGTTTGACATTTCAAAGGTTAATGCTATTTAGTTGTTGTTTTTTAAGCCCTACCAATTATAATCTCAGCAATTAAAATAAAAACGTTACCTAATTAAAAGAATGCGTATATATAAGTTTTTAAATAACAAGTTTTTCAACAATAAAACCAAGATTAGTACTAAAATAGTGCTTCGAAGCTATATATGACCTCAAGTTAAATATTTTTTTTTTAATTGAAAACGATACATTGTCTATATCGGGATTCCAGCGAATTCGATAATTGAGAAAAGTTAAAATTAAGCCAATGATATTCCTATCAACAGCCTTATCAAAAAATTATGTTTCTTCGTAATCACAACGAGAATAATTAATGAGTAAGAGATGAAGATGAAAAAAAAATTATATAGAATTGTAAGGGACAAACCGGTTGACAAGTAAAAGAAAACAAGAGACACCTTTTTTGCCCTGCCCCGAGTCTATGAAATGTACAAACAAGAGCTTAAATTATAGCCCTCAAATGACCCTCCTCCGTCTCATTGCAGTTACCTGGAGATCTTGAAAAGCGATTCAGCAGAGGGTGCCAGACAACTAAAAAAAATCACCATTATTATTTATGTTTCCAGATTTCACAGTTTTAAATTAGCCATTGAATTGAGAATTAGACGATTTGAAGATCTTAAATCAAAAAATATTATCTTCCTCACATAAATCCTGTTGAAATGAATGAAATAAAATGATCAAATTGAATCGGTAAAAAAATCGCTGATTATACGATTAGGTATAAAAAGTGAGGCTGGAGTTAGAGGGCAGGTTAAAGACTTATAGTAATCACAAAACGTATCAACAAAACCTGTCGCCATCTTGTGTGGGTTTATCTTTGTCTTTGATAATGGAAGAAATCGATGATGATTCAATGTATCATCCCCACACTAAAAACGTTGGGTTAAAATTCAACCCTGCAATATTGAGTGCTAAATGGACATACCAACATTGGATTATTAACATTGGGTTGAATTTAAGTGTAACAACCAAATGTTGGATTAAAGCTACCCAACGTTGGGTCACTGTTATTAACACAGGTTTTGGTTAAAATACGCCCAGAATTGGGTAAATGTGAGGTTTGTGTTATTTATAACCAACTCATAATTGGGTAACTTTATTATAAAAAGCACAAACTTCACATTTACCCAATTCTGGGCATATTTTAACCAAAACATGAGTTAATAACTGTGAGCCAACGTTGGGTAGCTTTAATCCAACATTTGGTTGTTACACTTAAATTCAACCCAATGTTAACCCTGCAATGTTGGTATGTCCATATAGCACTCAATATTGGGTTGAATTTTAACCCAACATTTTTAATCTGCATGAGGTTTGAATTTTATTATAGAACCTCCCACCCTTTGATTTATAACGAAATATTCTTATATATATATATGCTAATTTTATATTTAACCCTCTGATACATACCCCTATTCTTGTTACATAGTTACCTACCTGGGTGTCTTTGGAACCTATACATAGAAAAATTTAAACAATGACTGGAAATTCAAGAAGGGATAGAAAGAATGATATTTTAATGCCCTTTATTGATCCAGCAATTATATTCAAGCCAAGAAATGCTTTGAATTCAGACATTTTAAGGGATACCCATTGTTCTCCAAATATGCGAATTCCTTGCCAATTTGTTTCAAAAACAATTTTTTCCTTCATTTTATTTGTGAGGAACAGTCCAAATGCAGAGTGGATGTCATCACATAGCTGTTGCTTTGGTCCTGCTGATATCTCATATTCTAATTGTATACGAGCCGTATAGTAGATAAAAAGTATGGACTTTTTTCTATCTCTTGTAAGATGCTAATTACCTCCTGATCATTAAAATATGAATATATAAGCCATATATAAAGGGACATGAATTTTTGGCCTTTCCGTCCAATTACTGACAATGATTTTTATTTTGGATTATATATTGATACATTTATATGACGAGTAAAAATAATGAATGATTGAAAAATCTTGTATCAAAATTTAATCTACATTTACATCTACATTGTGAGAATTAATGTTAAACTGGATTAGTTTCGTTCCAAAGATTCGGACCAATCGTTTTATGACACTAACCAATACCACGTGCCAAATTTTACACACTTACAGCGAAATAGATAGAAATCTAGTATATGACAATTCAAGCATGTAGAAAATATAGGTAAAATTGTATAAGCCAATCAAAAATGCATCATCCATCTCCTCTTGAAATCAGTTTTGCGATCTTATGCCCATTAAATTAAAAATTATGCGACAAGAATGCCTTGTAGGATAAAAATTGGGTTTGTATTTACGATCAAGCTAATTTTTTTAATCAGTGGAAAAGTGCATATTTCATATTAACTTTTCAATTTTTTTAAAATTTTAAACATGGCCATTCAAATTTAAAGGCTTTAGAAGTGTGTTTAACGAGCCATATCACTGCCTGAACGAATTAAACGATGTGAGAATTTGTCGGATTTGCTTCAGTTGAAAGATTGGGCAAACCCCCTTGTTTGGAAGTTGTCATGTCTTAACACAATAAACAGCATACTAACAAATAATTTATGATTTTCCTTTATGCAAGAAATTGAAGAGACCACTGAATAAGATATTATAAATGTGTAGGCCTGTATACAGTATATATATGCACATACAAATGGGAAATATTTAGGGGCTTAATACTCGAATAAACAATGCCCTGCTTATAGCTCAGTGAAACCTGTGAATATCGCACCTCATTGGGACCGAAACATAAGGTATGTTATTTGAAGGTTGGCTAAAGTGATGAACATACACACCTGTGCCGACTGTGATGGTGCGCTACTTCCAGGTATACTTGCGCTATATTGCAGAGAGATAGTATTATATATAATACTATCTCTCTGCAATGAAACCTCTCGATGTGTGTGAGAAAAACAATATGGGACCAAATGAGACCCTTAAATTCAATGGTTTTTTTTAATTTATGGGACTATTGCATGGCTTAATTCCAATAATATTTAATTAATATATATGATATACTACAATGTACATGTATTATGAGATTCAATGCATTAAGAATATGCTCGATAAGAAATGTTTTCAATTGGGATGTTCCATATATATCACATTTGCAATGGAGTTTCATTCAAATGAGATTTTTCACAGGGGTTCTTGTAAAAAAAATTAATTGGGGCAAATTATAGAAAATATTCAAATTTGGATAATTCTGCCTTGTCCTTGTCTTATAGTATATACTAGATCATAACCATAATGAATAAAGAACAATAGGATACATATATGTACATGCACATCATGTATACGGAGTCACCATAATCGTTACCTTATTATGTCGTTGCTTTATGCCCAAATTTATCATGAAAAATAAAATCGGTAGAATAACGCACTAAAAAAAAACATGACCTCTAAATTAAATATAATCTATATTATAGAATTAACTTTCATTATTCCACCATCATCCATTTCATTGTAATACAATGTATTGGTTATTTTGCAATGATGAGCCGACATTTGCCTGCACCTGGCCATTCAGCCATCATGGGGTCCAACTCCAGGTGGATGAAGACCTAATTATTAGATTACTCCTAAGTCCGGTTTTTATAGCCGCACTCGTAATTGGCAAAATTGAATCTCTGTGTAATAGCTGCGTACATGTATAATAAAGTAGTTTTTAAACCATTTACTTAGAATAAAAATCTAACGTATTTTTTTAGGTGGGAAAACACTGAAAAAAGCCTCCGTTTGACTCAAATTTGCGGTTAGACTTCCATTAGCGAGTACAAGTCATTTAAAATCGTTTAGAAAATACAAGTTTGTGTGGGGAACGCGGTTTCTATATATTTATCCAGAGGTATTTAAATCTATATAAATGTATTATTTATATTTTAGTTTAATACAACCTGATGTATAATCCACCAATTTTTACGTTATCATACCAATATTCACAAATTTTCACTTCATACCAATATTCACCAATTTGCACTTGTTATGCCAATTCAGGAGAACCTGTCTAAAAGCATACTCTTTAGACCAGTGAGGAAAAATATATGCTTTCAGACAGGTGCATTATATATACATGATTCCCAAGTCGGGACCGGTACATTTTATGCTTTTAGAAAGGATATTCTTGTACACGGGATGCTTTTAGACAGATTCATCTGTATACATGTTTTAACTGAATTGATCGAATGGGCTACACTGACTATATACTGCTATTGATTACATCTGTTTCATATACCTGTTCATGTATTCACATTGCTACCACCAAAACCGAATTAGGACACCTTGTATATAAACTGGTTTAAATCCATGCGTAATGCCAGATTCCCACTAGACAGAAAGCAGTTCTATGCTCGCTACGCGCATGCGCACTTCAGTTGAAAACTGGCTGCTCTCAGCAGAGGGCGCTGCTGAGATAGAAGTTAAAACACTTGCAACCAACTTTTTCTGCTGCCAGAAAATGATGCCAGCAGAATTGATTCCATCCAGTGGGCATCATGCACAAGTATTGTATGTTGATTGTATATATAATGTAACATCAAGATCACAGAAATTGACCATTTTCGATAATGATAAATATTATGTCTGTACAATTCCTGCCATGGCGACACCAAGCGGAGACAAATATATAGCTTAGCATTCTTATAGATTTTCCTTGAGAAAAAAAAAAAAAAAAAAACACTGTCTAGCAAGGTCTCGTTTTAATAAAATGCAAATGTGAATCCTTCGCAAAAAAAAAAAAATACTGTTGAGAGCTACTATGCAAAGGTACATCTACAATCATAACCCGCGCATCAGAAGTATAACTCCTACGAAGTCACAGTCGGATATTTCCTGTAATAAATCAAGACTCGTGCTGCTTTTTTTGAAAAACTTCATTTTTTTCCCCTTCGGTCAACAGAAAGGTAAACAAGGTGGTGGGCGGCCAAAAGCATGTTCGTGTTATGCAAGGAAGGGGTGAAATATAACGTCCTTTACCGCCTATAGTTTCTACACCTGATTTCTATCGTTTCTATCTTAGCATGAGTATAGGCTACACAAACTGCATGACCCACAGACTAAGGGAAGAGTAAAAACTATGCTCTCAAGAGGGTCCCGTCGACAGACCTCCAAAAATTTCAGAATGGAATTGCACAAAAAGCAGAGGGCAGCAAAATAATAAATCAAAGCTTCTCACGACTTGTAATGCTCTAACAATATTCATGAATGAAACTACAGGGTTGTAAAAAAAACATCCTGCACTATAGTGCGAGAAGAAAAAATAATTAGCTACATTGCAGTGTGGTTATACTCTTAGGGGCCGTCCATAAATGACGTCACGCACTAGGGGGGGGGGGGTGTCACACATTTGTGATGATGTGTGTGACGAGGAGGGGGATTAAAAATGTGACGTCACATCAAAAAATCAAAATGCGCTACTTTAAATAACGAGTTTGATCAAAATATATTTGCAAATTTCAGTTTTCTATTGCCTGTTTTTTAATACATATGTACATGTTTTCTCCTGCAATATAAAGCTGCGTTCACACTGCGCGAAAATGGGAAACAAGTTGTACGAAAACCAGACGACTGTGGCAAACGAGAAAA
>JAQGCC010004448.1:0-13136 GCA_034698905.1 Xestoiulus laeticollis | reverse complement strand
CAAGTCGCATTTCGCAGGGAATCCGCTATATAAGGTGAGTTTGTTCTATAAAATCGATCCGTGCCGACCATAGGGGTTCGCAATTGGAGGGTAGTACGCTATATGGAGAGCCGTTATATACAGGTTTCATTGTATCATATTAGAAATAATATATTTATTCATGCACATTAGTTGAAACATCATTAAACCCACAACAAGTAAGCAAAATAACATTTTTATGAAAATAGTTTTCACCTCTGGGAAGCGTATAGTGTTTTGAAGCTAATTCAAACAGGCTACTTAAACAAGAAATACATGTATTATGTTATAAAATGTGTAGTCTTTTAGCAGAGAGGCGAGTAAATGTACAGGTAAATACAGAATTGATGACCATTTCAAAGAAGGGTGGCACCAAACATCAATGATTAAAATTCCAAAATTAAGGATAACAGTCGATAATTAACTGTGCATATTTAGCCCCTATATAATTCATCATCATCACCAAAAAGGAATGAAAATAAATCAAAGTAGGACGAAGTAAACACTCCACTTAGCCATTCATGGACTGTGCAATTGAATTTCAAATTTAATTTACTTGAAAACCTATCCCCTGGATTTTTCCTTTCACAACACAAGCACATTTACTTTAGTTTTAATACTGAAATGAAACTTTCGAAAAACTTCTATAAAAAACACAATTTACCATATAGACACCTTCCTTCATTTTTTATAGCTGGAAGTTTCCTTTTTATGGCCTAATTTATCAACTTTTAATTGCATATGAAATAAGTAAGTTTTTTTTATTATGCTGCCAAGAAGGTGATTGTTAATTTAGCTCGTAAATTAAATGAACTATTACTACATGTACATGTTATGTTGTCTTTTTTTCTTCTAAATATGTCAGATTAGTTAATTAACATCTTTGGAATGATGCAAAATTTAATATCTACATGTACATGTATGTCCTTCCACATTCGAATATTCGTATACGTGTAAATGTACATTATACAAAGTGTGTTAAATTTAGCATGCAGTTTTGAATAGATTTAAGGCTAAAATTAAGATTCACCTACCAGACTCATACTAGGGCCTATGCCAAGACGCTTCCTACATGTACTGTAAATGAGCTCTGCAATAAAAAACAATCCTATTGCAGCATTAACTGTATAAAGTTCCCTTTTAGACAATTTTACACAAATGTTGAACATGTATTTCACTACAAAAATATGTGAATACTTTCTGTCTAAACGTACCTGGCACATAAACGTATTGATGGATGTTGATACTAAACAACAGGGGGCGAACTTTGACCCATTACAAAATTACTTTGCACCATTCATCAAATCCATCAAGTTGGACACCGCGTTTACATTAGATTTGCATATCACTTTACTTCGATTGGTTCGTATAGGCCAAAAAAATGCACATTAAATTAATCGAATTACATTAGATCTACACTGTACTTTGGAAATCGGATTCAGCTTTCTATCAAAGTCGAGCTAAGAAAATTCAGTAGGCATTTCTAGGTGCTAATTAGCATATAACGCTCGCTATAGCTTCGGGGATTAATGGTTCCTCGGTTTCAAATGCTAGAACAAAGTCAATTGCTGACGAGCGCAAAACTTCGATATGCAAATTAGGGTTCAGTGTCACTAACTAAGAGCCCCATGACGCATTGTGATGCAACACCCAAATAGAGAAAATTCCAAGCTTAGATCTACAGTACCTGTACAAGTACAATAGGGGTACTCAAATTAATCGTAACAATTTTCGCACTTGTAAACAGATAGCCTCTCTGCAATGTCCTCAAAAAATGTAGAATTCGAATTCTGATTAATTGGAATTTTGTTATAATGACGACATTCTGATTAATTGGATTTTTTACATAATGACGACTGAATTCGAATTCTACATTTTTTGAGGACATTGCAGAGAGGCTATCTGTGCACAAGTACGATATTTTTGCGATCAGTTTGAGTACCCTTATTGTATTTAAAATTACTAACAGTAGGGATGCTCACGAATCTTTACATACCGCTTATCTACCCACATTCCGTTAAGTTGGTAGATACGGATGCTGAGAAGAGCTAATGTCCTGTTTTATCAATACAACACAACATGTACATTACATGTATGCCAACCACATCATTACATGTGATTTTAAAGGAAATAATGTAGATGAAGCGCCGTTTACTACATAATTATTGACGCCAATATACAGAATATCACAAGCTCGGCCAGCCCACTCAGGCCTCCGTCAACTACTCGAAAACTTATCATAACGAGGCGAGCACCTTAACTATACAAAGCTTTAAATTTATACTCAAAATCAAACAATATTAAACAAATACTGTAGTATGCAACAAGAATTTTGTGATATTCAAATCCAAGATTCAAGTATTACATCATGTACCGTTTCCCCTGTCTTTAAAATGAAATTGAACTTGATAAATATACAGTGGATCAAAAAAGTATTGGCAATTGCACTTTTTTATGAATAACTCAGAAAATAATTTCATTAGTTAAAAACGGAAATATACATTTTGTTATAAATGTTTTAATAAAACATCCTACAAAATTTGAAACAGTTTTAATAAGCGCTATTTAAATAAATTTAAGATAAACGAAAATCGCAAACCAAAAAAGTATAGGCCAGCTGTGTATGCTAAATTTGTATTGAAGAATGACAGGTTTTTAGCTCTGTTCTGAAAAATCAAAATAAGTCTTAATGAATTTTTGTCAAATACATATCATCAACTATCAAACATATTTGAAATAATGCACGCATAAAGAGGGACAATGGCTAAAAAAAAAGAAAAAAAGACTCCATAAATTGTAGTATGTTTTTACTAATTTTTTTGGCCATTGCCCATGCGTGCATTATTTAAAAGGATGTTTTATTAAAACATTTATAACAAAATGTATATTTCCGTTTTTAACTAATGCAATTTATAAAGTGCTATTGCCAATACATTTTTATCCCCTGTGCAGCATAAAAATTCCATAAAAATACATTCTTTTTTATTTCTGTAGGCTATACAAAAATGTTGCCTCTTTTTCAATTTGGAGAGATTTTTCAGATTTTAATAGGTAAAATTTAACAAACTTTTGGTTTCAAATAATGTACAGCATGTACAGTGTACACTGTACGTATTTAACACAAGCACTATTTGTATAGCCAATAGCATAACACAAAATTGTAATTAAGCCACAATCATTAAACTTTAATTTTAGAAGCAGACAATTCTTTTAATAAAGCAGAAGAATAATTAAGGTAATAAGTATAATTTACCATTTTAATTATAATTTACCCTCCAGCATGACTAGAATGCTATTAAATTACGGATCTGCAGTTTAGCATAGTATCAGATTATAAATAACCTTAATTTCGAGTAGCTCGTAACCAAAATGAGCAAGCTAAATTATTGAAATTTTAATTATATT
Organism: Xestoiulus laeticollis; assembly: GCA_034698905.1. NCBI lineage: Eukaryota > Metazoa > Arthropoda > Diplopoda > Julida > Julidae > Xestoiulus > Xestoiulus laeticollis. Next base: position 9,713 of record JAQGCC010004448.1, on the reverse strand, counting down.
TTAGATATTTTTACTAAAAAATAAATAAAGAAAACAAACTAAAGGTTTGTTACATTTATAGCATTTATAATCAATTATCAATAATGAATAATATTAAAAATAACTTTTGGTTATAAAGGATACTTACAAGAAAAAGGAATCCAAACTCGATATCTCCATTTTATACATGTATATACGTAAATACAAACGAATCCCTATAATAACAAGATGACTAAATGCATTAAATGACAATTTAGATCATGAGTTACAGAAAACAAGTTGCAAATTTTTATGAGTTATACGAATAAATTAAACGAGTAAGTGCTTTTAGAACTTAAAAAAACACAAAATTCAAAATATGAAACGACACATACAAATTGTTTTAAAATTTATTGTAAAAAGCAATAATTGCAAACAATCACGATAATACATTCTGAAACAAAAAGATATGTCATTAACTTGATATGCTTAAATTAAAAGAGTACATAAATCACATTGCAATTTAATGAGGTTTAGCATGTTTTATGGAAAAGAAATAATTGTAATTAAAACATAATATAATTCTTTGTTTGTGAAAGCTTCAATAATCAATATTCAGAAATACCATAAACCCATTTATACATTTGTCCAATTAAATTTATCTTTCTAGATAGCATTGAAAACATTTATAGTTTCTCAAACCAAGATGTTTTCCAATTGTTTTATGGTGAGCAATTTCACATTAATTTAGGGCATAGCCAGTAGTTGGTAATACCTTAAGGGGGATCTGAACTGCATGTTTTGCTATGGGGGAAATTTTAAAACCTACTTTAAAAAAAATTACTTGTTATAATACAAAAATAAAAATTGATAAAAATGCAGTATTATTGTAGCTACTGCACGATCAAAATTTCATAATTTTCCCATTTATAGGGAATTTTTAAAAAATTGAAAACTGTAAAAGTTTTGCGATAGTTCCTCGACACGCCACTAGGTGGCAGCAGGTACTCGCACGGTGTGTAATACAAAAAAAATGATCAGTATTTTAATTTTTAATTTTTTAAAAATTCCCTATAAATGGGAAAAATATGAAATTTTGATCATGCAGTAGCTACAAAAATACTGCATTTTTATCAATTTTTATTTTTGTATTAAAACAAGTAGTTTTTTTAAAAGTAGGTTTTAAAATTTGCCCCATAGCAAAACATGCAGTTCAGATCTCCCTTAATATTAAGATTGTTCAAATACAAATAACAGCAATGGTAAAAACTTCCAAAGACTTAATTATCAAAAAAGTAATTTTCCCATTTATGTTGTTTTCTTATATTATGTACATATATATAGTGAAATAAAACATTAATGATTCTGACTTCTGAATTCTATATTGAAATATTTCTAAATTCACACATGTTTACATTAATATGGTAATAAAAGAAAATCTGGTTTTAAAACAACCACCTTTATAGGAAAGAATATTTGCAAATATTGCAATACATTATTTGTTAAAGCAGGATTAATGTATCGTTAGAGTTTATTGCCATTACGATTATTGGCTATTTGAACACCTTAATCATTTTTTTTAATTAAGTAATATAAAATTGAATAAAGAATATACAATTTTTCAGTATATCAAGTACCTTACAGTAGTACACTTACCGTAACTTCGGATAGATTTCACTAATAAGCTGAACCTTCGAATTATAACCTTGTGTCTGAATTTGTTCGAACAAATCAATCATAATATGTATAAAAACTAAATAAAATAAAATAAATGAGAATAATTAAAAAAACAATCTTTGATTTTTAAATAGCGACAGACTTACGAAAGCCATGTTGCTCGCACGATCTAGGGTGATAAGTCAGGATTAGTGCCTGAAGGACGGATAAAAACACATATCACAAAATTAGGTGATGACCTATCACTTAATTTAACATTAAATTATGTATGATAGGTTACAAAAAAAAATCTGAGTTTGCATTATGATTCAAATTGGACAACTTTGCAACAAGAAATGAACAATTATTTTGCGAGAAGAATAAAACAAAATACGGTTTAACTGAAGATTGAATGGTATACCAATAATACTGGCCAAATCCATTGATGTTTTGAAAGAAATATACATTGTGTTCTAGGATAGCAACATTTTTAATAATAAACAAACCATGAATTTTATTAATACGCACAACATTAAGAACCTTCATTTACATGTAGACCATAGTTTCTCCAAACTTTTTCAAACTATCGTCCACTTTTGCACTTAAGTTATAAACACCCAGAATGCTTCATTTCAAGAATTCATTCCCGAAAAAACAAACGCGTTTGGTTTCTGGAATCATGTGATGTTTCATTCCTTGAGGCGGTGCTCCACTATGTACAGATGCATCGTATATTACGTGTTTGTTTTCAGGAACGAATTTCTCTAATCAAACAAGTTGTTTTTGGTGCGCTCGCACATATTGGAGCATCGAATCAATCATGGGAATGAATTTTTAAATGCAGCATTCCGATGGTTTGGCCGCTCTATTCCCCTTCTTTTTCGTCTGCATTTTTTTTTTGGTTGCTTTTTGGTTGCAGACGAAAAAAACGGTGAATGACAGCCAACCAATTAGAATGCTTCATTTCAAGAATTCATTCCCGAAGAAACAAACGTGTTTGATTTCCGAAATCATGTGATGCTTCCTTCCTTGAAGTGATGCTCCACTATGTACATGATGTATCGAGAATCACGTATAAAAGGGAGTTATTTTAAGAATATTTTTATTAATTCAACTATGGGTAAATCTTTAAGAGTTGGTAAAGTAGAAGAAATATTTTTTAAGGAAACAGGTTATATGTCATATTTGGGATAAATTGTAATGAGTTCAGTAAATATTATTATGTTTATTTCAGTGTGTTTATTTCAGGAATTCATTCCAGAGTGATTCCATTCCTGTAGCGATGCCTCACTATGCTTTTACCCATATATAGCGGAGCTAAATTTCTCTACCTTGTACTTTCTGTAAACATGAGTGTTGTTCACAACTTTGGTGCAAAAGTGGGCGGTAGTCTGAAAAAGTTTGGTCTATAAATTAAAGTCACGACTTGTTTATTATCAAAAAGCTCGCTTACCTAATACTATATTCGAAAACATCCACTTGAAGGAACAGAAAAGAATCAAGTTGTAAAGTAAGGTGTGACACTCCCATCCATAATTACCGTAAATACTGTCTGACCACAAATGATATACATAAAATTGTAATAACAAACGTAATTTGCGAGAAACAAGTTTTCGTAGAAACAAAAAGCACCTGATTTTCTCCCAAAATTCATCTATAAACTATGCTTGTGTTACTTCGAAGTTTTCTTCACGAAATTTGAGTTTTATTAGATTTCTATAACAAAGTGCATCACGTCCTCAGTCTTATTTCGAGTTTCTACACTTTGTGTTTTAAGGCTTACTATTTTTTTTCTTTGATATAAATTCGCATGTTTTCCAGTGTGCAATGTTGCTTTCACATTGTTTAGTGAAGACATCCTTTTCTCGATCACTCTTGTGATGTCCAGGACGGCAGGAAACGCGATAATAAGGGACAAACTTCGTTGTATGACGTATAAACGAAAGTTGATAACAATAGAAAAACGAGGGAGTTTTCGTAATACGTAACTCTTTGGCTTCATTTTAGTCACATTTTTCTGTCTTGAGTTTATCCACACATTTCTCAGATTTTTTATGCTCACATTCACGCGTCCAGAACACATCAAGTGTCAAAATTCACGAGTATAGACACGTCGTTGTGACACTACACATGTAGACGTCGAACACGTCACGGTTTTTCCCAAGTGTTTGCTAGAAAATTAATAGAAAATAAATAACATTAATCAAATGCAAAAATAATGATGACATTTTTTGTTTACGAAAACTATCTTGCCTCTATTTTGTCTACATTAGGACAAATTTCTGGTTACGGAGACGTAGAGCAGACGAATTCTTGTTAGGCCATTACAACCCATGTCTGCTCTACGTTTCCATACGAGTTATCTAAACACGTCTAAGACATGTATGAACACGACTAGACGCGTCTGAACATGCATATAAAAAAGAGAACCACTGGGCATGTCTAAACACTTCTAAACACGAATGAAGGCATGTATAGAAACTTCTGAACGCGACTTGACATGTCGGATCAAAACTGGACATGTTTAAACACATCTCAACATGTAATGTATAAAGACATGTAAACATTTCTGAACACGACTGGACATGTTTGATCACAACTGGGCATGTCTAAACACTTCTGAACACGAATGAAGGCATGTATAGAAACTTCTGAACGCGACTGGACATGTCTGATCACAACTGGACATGTTTAAACACATCTCAACATGTATGAAGACATGTAAACATTTCTGAACACTATTGGACATGTTTGATCACAACTGGGCAAGTCTAAACACGAATGAAGACATGTATAGAAACTTCTGAACGCGACTGGACATGTCAAAACACGTCTGAACATATCTTAAAAAATACAATTTTTAAAAGATCTGAATTTCCAATATGCATTTCAACAAAAACAAACATTATACACTACATGTCATTACTAGGTCCATGTCAATTTCATCTACATGTACAAACGTACATGTTGATGTATCTACATATACATTTAAATTTACATGGATCATATCAGCATTCTTAAACCCAATCTGTAATTCATGAAGGTGCAAAGAACACTTATCCATAAAAAAACGAATAAAAAGAGAAAAGCAAAAAGCACCACTGAATGTTTTCTATTTGTCAAATTGAAAGATCATACTCGTATATATACGTGTGTACGAGTATAAAATAAATCTTCAATTTTCACTCACAATATTTTATTTTCAAGTTGTTGGTGCAAAAAAAGCTGTCACCATAAATGTTGCTTTTACAAATAGCAAAAAAGAGAAAATTGAACTTGGCAACTGATATATCTTCGGAAACAATTCGATACAGTTCGTTTTTTTCCACATGAAAGTTATGAATTCCTACTTTCTGTTCATAATATACAGCCTACGATATTTCAAAGTTAATATGACGTCGAGATATTCACCGAAAAATAAATCGATGAAATAACACTATATCTTTACGTCAATGCTTTTAAACCAATGATATACATGTAGGAGAATTCCACTATGAAAATACACAAAGTTAAAATATTTACAAAGAAGAAAAGATTATAATACATGCAATAATTTAATACATGTACATGAAATTTTTCTTTAAAATTAAGTAATTATCAAACTCATATATTCAAAAAATACATTTTTCATACAATTATTTTGGTATACAAGATCTCGGTATTCAAATGTGCATCAATTATTTATATCAAGATTGTCAATATTCTGGAACGAAAGCACTGTAAATAGCCATAAGTAGTCACACTAAGATTAATATTACAAAAAAGTGCCTTATTCTTAATATTTAAATCAATACAGTAAAATTGTCTTAGTCATCGTCTAAGATCCTTCTGACCTATTCTAAAGAAATTCGGCTTAAAACATAAGACTAGTATACTGTTGAACAATTTGTCTTGTGCAACTTTAAGCCTATAAGGTAAGCCCATAATTATAACTTCTGTTGAATGGTTGCATCTGCACAGAAAATTTGAAATAAAGTGCTCATAAGTTTATGTAAAGCCCTTGGCTTGAACATAATCATATTAAGCATCACCTTACAAAGGAAAAATTATTCCACGAAATGTGATTTAATCTCAGATTCAAGTTGTGCATAAAGTCTCGTATTTTTCATGTCGAAATTGGAGGTTATTTTTCCTAGCACTCCTGAAGACTAATGCAGGTTGAGAGCATGGCTATAATCTAAAGAGCGATGGAGGTTATTTGATAAAGTGGCATGTTAGTTGATTCGCAATATCTTTTGCACTTGTGTGCCAATTCGTGGACGTATTGGGTGAAATATGAGGCGTCCATTCGGTGAGTGAGCCACAAATCACTGTGATGAATGAAAGGGCAGCACATTGGGTCCGAGAGGGTCAAGACCCCGATTGTTTCAGCCTCAATGACCAGCACAAAGAGAGCGAAAGGCGACATATTATTATTATGGCATTGAAAAGGCATAAAAGGGCTGCGGCCATTCAAACAACTACAATGCTCTGTAATGGCATCGAAAACGATGGAAAATTGCCAATATCACTCGCCCTGCCAATTTTCATGCAAGTCCGCAATTCTCAAATCAAATCCAATTTGCGGATAATGCGATTGGAAACGATATAGGACCAACGAGTCGCTCATCTTTCCCCAACAACTTTTAAGAGTACACAAGTTTTGCTATTGAATTTGAAGTTATATATGAAATATGCTAGCGTTTCTTCACATTGTGTTAGGTCATAGGTCATATGACCTTACAAACTGGTTTTCAAAGACCGTGTGGTAGCCACTGTAAATGACCATGAAATACATTTGGAGGGTTGCATTCCAGAATAAGCTTTTTCTAAATTATTTTTTAATTTAATTTTGGAAACTGTTAGGAACAAATGGAATGTACGAGTACCTAGCATAATATGCTATTATTTGTTTTAATTTTTTGTTTATGTATACATATATTCCATTTCATGGAAATATGTCTGTAAAGTTTATAATTGTACAGTGAAACCTGTCTACATTGAACACCCATGGGACCAGGCAAAAGTGTTCACATTAGACAGGTGTTCATTGTATGGAGGTTTGCTATGAAAAGACGGTTCTTTTTAAGCCGCTTTCTCTCTCTCTCTCCAGAAATATTGTTTTTCCATGTATTTAAAATTTTATCCTTACTTAATTAATATAATCGAAGAAATGCATCCCACAGAAACACCAAATTCTTTTGCTAAAGTCCTTACAGATTTTCCCATATCAAATGCATGGATAACATCCTTTTTCTATCCAATGTCAATTCCGTGTAGCTTTGTTTGCTCATCATGCTTGATACATAATGTATGTACATGTATTATGATTTGCAATTGGCTACCAGTACCCAAAATAACTACAGACTAAATAAGGGAATTTCCCCAGATTGTTGTAGAGCGCCCTCTAGGGGCTTAATTGGGAACTCAATGGTCAAGTGTATTATGTAGAGAGGTTATAGACCCATCCTGGGGACTAAAAAGTGCTCAATGTACAATTAAAGTATACAGGTGTTCATGGTATCGAGGTCTGTCTTAATGTTATTTCTATGGAAGCTGTCCGGGACCAGCCAAAAGTGTTCAAGTTAGGGAGGTGTTCACTTTATAAAGGTGTTCGTTCAATAGGACATATTTCCATGAAATGGAATATGCATATACATAAACAAAAAATTAAAACAAATAATAGAATATTTATGCTAGGTAATCGTACATATCATTTGTTCCTATCAGTTTCCAAAATTAAATAAAAAAAATAATTTAGAAAAATGCTTATCCTGGTATGCAACCCTTTTAAATGCAATTCGTAGCAGCTCGTAGCTCATCGATACACATGTTTTCATCACATTTTATTAACATGTCACATTTGTTAAATACAAGATTTAAATTCCAACATATATCATTTTCATCTTCACAAATTTTATTTAAATTAAATCAGGATAACTTTTTTGTTGATTGATAATATTTTATACTTATGAAAAAATAAATGGGGTTTTGCAGTCTAGGAAATTACCCAAAAATAATACGATACTGAAATAGTTGGAACTGGTATTTTTAAAAACTTTAACTACATGGAAACATGAACAATGTTAGGAATGGTTTAATTTATAGGATTTGTGAGAACATCAGAAATAGTGCACATGACAAAATTTGAGGAAAAATTTGATACATTTGATTGAACGAGTCAGGTTCTGAGTACTACCCACTGTTCATGTTTTGTATAGCATAATTCGATAAATTCCATGGGATATTGCAATTTTTGTCGATGAAAATGCATATTGATTTTGCAATCATGTTCTAAATGCAAAATTCCAAACATGTTTACGTATAATCAAGTTTCTAATAATATTACAATCTATAGAGTTTGCCATTACCATTATGCGGTTTGCATAATGCTTATGTAGATACGATCATATACCAGGCACATTTTCATGTTTTACATTAACCATAACTGTAATATGAATATAGATTTCATTACTTTTAACAGGGTAAGAGTCATACATATTGCAAATTAAAATCTTAAATTAAGATGAAAAAAATGCATTTATTTCGCCACTTTTTTATCCTATATAATAAGTTGAGATTTTTAATAGATTAAATATTAAACAAAAGAAATGCGAAAGATACTGTGCAGCTTGATTCAAGTTAAATTTGTGAAGATACAGTATAATTCGCTTATAACGATCTTTAAGGGACATAAGAAATCAGATCGTTATATCCGGATTTATGAAAAATAAAACGTACATCGGACGTAATATCAATAATAATGTACATACATTACTGTACATGCACACAGAAATTCAAATTTAAAACTTCTAAATTTCAACATTTTAACAAATTTTAGCATTGAAATATATACATTAAATGTAATTATTAAATTTGGATATGATACTCGCAATATCGCTATATCAGGCATCGTTATAAGCGAATTCCACTGTATAATTAAGTATACAATGTATACGGTATTCAAAAGTGTATTTTTACGAATAAAAGTTGTATTGAAATGTATCGTTTTTAATTATATTGGGAACGTATCAAAATATCTTTCTTGCGTTAAAGTAATATAGCAGAAGAAAAATGTAGTAAGAGACTAAAAGATCGATGAAATACGGTATATTTGAAAAGAAAGACTCGGATTGCTATAGCCGTCAAAGAAATGGAATAACATCTAAAATCCTATGAAAATAATTTCATTTTGAGGCAATATTTTTGACCCGCTTTCTCTCAGAATTTGATATTGGTGTGAGAGCCACCCTGAGGTGGTATCCAACATGGAATCTTATCGATGATTTCTCCCCCTGTTTTCTTATAGGTTCACCATTAACTTTTTGCATTTTTTTTTATCCGTTTTAAATTTGATTGCCAACAAAAATTCGATGTTCAAAGGACAGGCTGTACTCACAAACCAACAACACCTGGCGGCCATATTGGATTTGTCGTCGTCTAAAATTATTAGCGGAAACTCTGAACGACCGCAGTGAGGATGAATGATAATACAATTTTCTCTTCAAAATTGAATTATATTCGATCTATATAAACAGAGAGACACAAATCAAACGATCAATTGAGGACTTCTTGTGTTTCGTTAGCAGATCGTACAAATTCGTCTAAGATTGTGTTACTTAAAACTGCACACTAAAAGACAACAATTTCATGATATTACGAAGAATGAATGTTCCCAAACATACTTGGCGATTAATATATCTGACAATATTTGTCACTTATGTTTTGTAATATCTTTCAAGTTTTACTTATGAAAAAAAAAAAAACGATTCTGCAGCCATTTTATATAGAAACAGTAGGTAATTATAGCAGCACTTTAAACATACTTACCGTTTACGATTCTGTTTCGGAAAACTGAAGGATGAAGGCGAGGATACGTTTATAACGTTTAACGTTATGTTAATCAGCCAGTTTTGCATTTAGTTTTCAGTACGTTAAAAATTTCCATTCTACTAATTAGCAGAAGCGAATTATGTTTAGCTCCAGCACACAATAGGTTTGCTTCTTTGGCCTGCACTCAGTGCAACTTAGTGCTACTCGGTACAAACCGGAAATGGGCGGAGCTATCTGTTAGTGAAACCCAGTGCACAGTGAAATGGTAAACCAAAGAAACAGAAATA
>JAQGCC010004447.1:0-13141 GCA_034698905.1 Xestoiulus laeticollis | reverse complement strand
ATTTACAGGCTTTTGGTGTAATTAAAACCTAAATGCATGTTAAGTCCATCTGAAGGTCATATTCCAATTAGGCCCTAATATACAGTTGTAACACATACCTAGCTATTAACAGCATTTCCAAATAAAGTCCTCTAAAAATCCATATTTGGGCAATCAATGAGTGTAGCTATACAAGTAATTGAAAGGGGTATTTTTGGGGGAAAGGGGTGAAATGTTGGTATCACCGACCACCCTATGTTTTTCTTCGGCTGTGGAAAAGTATTCATAAAAAAATTGGGAGCAATCGGAGGAGTGAATCAAAAGTTTTTGAGATACATGCATACCCACATACATACATTTCTTTTTTTTTAATGAAAAACGGAATGTATTTTAACTCTATACTACTCTACACTGTATATCAATAAATATCATGTTTCATGCAACACTAATTTCCAGCCAACCACTACTACTAGCCAGCAATCTGATTATATGAATTCAAAACTGCAATAATATTTTTAAACTATCATTAGCTGATGATATATCAGTTTATTACCAATGTAGCTCAGATCAAATCGCAACCAGCTTCCCAAGGTATTAGTTTGCAACCAATTTATGAGGTAAGGAAAAAATTTACATAAAACACGTACAGAATTCATATTACAAACCAGCTATACATTCTGGATAAAGACCTGGTAGGCTATGCCTTTTATCATTTATTCCCATAATGGATGACCTCTGACATTACCCAATGAATGTTATCACATTTCGTCATGGGTGGTACCTATTGTAATCCTCTACCTGTCCAGAGACCTTGTTCTAGACCCATTTTGCACTCTACAGAAATGCATCATTATTCCAGTTCAGCACCCCCTGGTGGCCCATGAGCATTTTGGCAAGTTTTCAAGAGTTGCCATGCGCTAGAAAAAAATGGCGTTGCATGTTAAAGGCACATACGACACCAGGGGGTGCTGAACCGGAATCAAGCAGATCAACGCAGATAAGGAACCGGGTCACTAGTTGTGCATGCTTATTCAAGGCATAAAAGTTGCAGATATTCAAATTATACTTGATAGGATATTAATAAAACAGCATGGATAACTTAAGAACATTCGTGGCTACAGATATGGCAAAAAAAAAATACCATATCTGTAGCCATGAATTAACCTAGCTACCATTGAATCTTCCTACAACCCTGGAAAACCTGGAATAGTCAGGAAAAATTGAATGATTCTGGAATAGTAAGGGGCAATTGAATGAAAAATTCATGAAATTAAACAAATAAATTTGTTTTTACCTAGCCAAGTATCACAAAAGTCAAGAAATGGCACAGTCAGTCAGCATTGTACAGTATAGGCTGTCTTCATGTAAGCTATATAGATATATACATTGGGAATTTCCCTTTTTTAACATCAGTCAATGTTACCAAATGCAGAACATTGTAAATTTCGTTCTAAACCAGCTTCATTGAGCAAGTTTTTATAGACCCTAAGCTACTTCACGCGAACGCTGTTAAGCACAAGCCGGCAACGCTTTTCCCGCGTAATTAGATGCGCGCATGACCGGCACATGCGCACAACTAATTACGCCGGCTTGTATTTAACTGCGCTCGCGTGTAGGAGCTAATTATCTTAGTTTTGAATTTTAGGTCGTCAGGATGATCAAGGAATTTTTTTTAAAAAAACTTGAAAGTGTCAGGGAAGTTAAAACAAGTTTGGAACCCTGTATAACCCTTTGTATTGTCATACAAAGCTTGGTATATTGCATCATTTAATCACTAAAGGGAAGATTTCCACCAACAGTCCTGCAGAGAGAGAGTCTTTGACACCATCAAAATTTATGTCCACCACCATGTCCTCCAATTAACTAATTTCCAAAATTGGATGAAAAGTCCTTGCTTTTATTTCAAAGCCAGGCTGCAGTACACGTGTATAAGTACATTAGTAGGCAAAAAAATCGGACACGATGACTGGAAACAGTGATGTTCGGCCATCTCTACAGCAGGGATCGTTGCAAGAAGAGGCCTCATGGACCGATTTAATTATGCGAAAAGGCTTTTTCGCAAATTGCATATTTAGCGAGCGTGCAAGAAAAAGGTTGACGTGCAAATGGGAGGTTTTCAGGTGCTGGTCTCCCGGGGCCAATTGGAGTGTGTTCGGAGGACAATCGTGGAGTTCAATCCAAGGGCAAACAGCGCACAGAACCTCGTTTTAAGAGTTCGTTTACTCGGCTCCCGCTTCGTAAATACGATATTAGTTATCCATTAACATTTGAAAAAACAGCGTGCGCGCTGTGGGAATTACGACAGCGGCGCAGGGGACATTCACAAATTCCTCGACGACCTCCCACGAGTTAAGAGCACGTGGACAATTATCCGCCATCTTTACGAGCATCAAAATGTGATGTAATGCACTAGGCAGGATTCAAGCAAAAATTCAATTTACGTACAAATACAAAAGATATAACCACATGACTCTAGCCAATTTACCTTATTGTGTTAGCATACCTGCTATAGAATTAAGTTCATTTTAATTCTCTACAGTCAGTACAGGTAGACTGATTTTAATCCATTATACTTAATTCAAACAGTGTGTATCATGTCTGGCGAGTTGGGATTCAAATGCAATGTGTCATTTGTTTCTGTCTAAGTGGTAACCGCATGGCATGGTGCCCGTCAAGATGGTGAGCATGTGGTGATATGGCAACTTTGCAGCTAATAGCATGTGCACAAGGCGAGTACATGCAAATTAATAGGATATTAGATTACCACCGCCAACCTAAGGCATGGTGCTCACCAAGATGGTGAGCATGAGGTGATATGGCAACTTTGCAGCTAATAGCATGTGCACAAGGCGAGTGCATGCAAATTAATAGGATATTAGAATACCGCCGGCTACCTAAGTGGCAACCCTAAGGCATGGTGCTCGCCAAGACGGTGAGCATGTGGTGATATGGCGACTTTGCAGTGTAGGCATATGGCATGTGCACGAGGCTAGTACATGCAAATGAATGGGAGATTACCACATAAAAAAAATCATAAAATATGAAAATGTTATGAAAAAAAAAGCGATTGATTGAAGCTTATAATATACAGTGTATGAATTAATAAAAAACGTTGACTCATCTACGCATTCAATGACACGAGCATACAATACTATTTTGCCATACATGAACTTTAAATATAATCTGCATTTGAATTCGCTGAACAAATGGATTTTTTTTTATATTCTTGCCAGATGTGCTTCTTGAAAAATAAATGGAAATTTGTTGCAATTTACCCAAAATACATTTTCCCTGAATGGCAACTCATTCAACACCATAGGGAATATAAAGTGTATACTTAAAATTCCACTTTAAAACAGAATTATAAACGTTTTCATTGCAGATATTGGATTGGTTTACGCCTTTGGTAAATCATGTACAATTGTATTACCCCTGACTGTATACAGTTAAAAACGTATTCATGTGACTATTTTGAACTTTACAATGACAGCTTTTCTGGATTGCCCATTTGTGTTTTTTAACCGAATTAAAACATACTTTCAACGGTTAAACACCCGTAATAAATTCGAGAGCGGATTCGGAGGCAGCACCACCACCACCTGCACGAACGCCACCTACGCAAACTAGGGGGGCAAAATAAAACAAAATATGGGGTCGGGGGAATCCTCAAAGTCTGGCCGCCCGTTACATCAATTTGCATACATTCAAATAGGTATATGGGTTACTTAAACCCACCATCCAAAAGTCCACCAAAGCAAAAATTTAGGCTGACTCGACACGATATACGATGGCCTAAAATCTCAAGTCTCCTGTAATTAGCACATCCCAGGAAGGTGATTAAAGATCAAAAAGGGGCCAATTAATAATACTAATAAAAAACGAGAGATATAGACGTTGTTTTAAGAGCGACCCTCGCAGTAGTATTATAAGTGGTATTTATGACCCAACTGACACCATTTTGCCTAATCCAATTTCAAAACGCGAATTGACAATAGGACGATATTATTGCCGCGTTAAGCCTGACTTTACGAGCTAATTTCCTCATTCTTGGCTCAAGACTTTTAGATTTCGCAAGAGTCCAGATACATATAAAAAAAAAATACGAGTTAATCCATTCAAACCAGATCCTCCCACGAAATAACCAACAACGGTATAGAGACGAAAACAACGACGACGAACCCTTTTTCCTAAATCCCCCTTATTAGTGTTACACAATCTTTGGACTTCTTTTGTTGTGCAGCCTATTGTTTTAGCACGCTTGGTAACAAACATATTATTATGTTGTTATTGGAGTACAGAAAACCTAAGACGAAAAAAATGCGATGGCCTATGGGAGCAATAAATTGTGTTCACATAGCACTGAGTCACATGCAATTGCAATGCAACCCAAACAAGGTCGATTGCACCATGTTTCGTTTTAACCGGAGATTAACAGCTATTGATGATGTGTGTGACCAAGCAAATATCGACATCAAATATAAGTCCAAGATTGAACACTAAAGTTACTTGGTCATCAACATGCTTGATCTGTTCATGATTACGTTTATATGGCCTCTTCATTGAGAAATAGAAATGACTTAAACGGCACAGTGCCCACCAAGATGGTGAGCCAATGTGGTGATATGGCGACTTTGCAGCATGAGGCGAGTACATGCAAATTAATAGTATGGTGCCATATGTCACAAAGTCGCCATCACCCAACAGAAATGGCTTTTCGACTTTGAGGCAATGTACGTACCACCAAGATCGTGAGCATGTGGTGATATGGCGGCTTTGCAGTATATGGTATACAGTGTATGCACGTGGCGAGAACGTGCAAATTAATAGGAAATGCTGCAACGTGCAATATGCCACAAAGTCGCTAAATCACCACACATGCTCACCATCTTTTTTGGTCTAGCCAGCAAAGTTTGGTGCATGGATTAATTGAATCCAGGTCATCTCCAAGGCATTCCTGGTGGTGTACACGAACCTCTCTTGATCAAATATTGAATCAATTTTCGTGTACACTATTAGCAGGGTTCCCTCATTTTCAACTTGCCATACTTTTCCCTGACCATCCTGAAGACTGAAATATGAAATCTTAATACCATGAAAATATACCTAACGTACGTAACACTGTTTCAGAACCCAGTTCATAATGTTCACCAAAATGGTCAGCTTGGGATCACACACACACACTACTATTAAAACTTCTATTAAAACGAGTTGAAAGGGAAATTCCCCATTTCTATAGATGCATGAACATGCAAGGCTGACTGAGGGTTTAACTCCTGACTTTTGTGATACATAACTAATATCTGGCAATGTGAAAACAAATGTAATATTTGTATTGAACTTCCACAACTTTCATACTATTCCCTGACTATAAGCCTATCCAATTTCCCTGTCAATTCCAGGTCCCTGTGGAGTCGCTATTACATTTATGCCTGGTGACAATATACCATTGTAAATTTCACATCAACTAAAGTCAAACTATACACACATGTATAGAGATGCCACACGTTGCATTCTTGATTTACAAAAACCGGAAAGACAACCTTAAAAAATAGCAGAAAACAAAATGGCGGCCCCTGGAGAACTGGAACAAGTTTTGTCGAATTTTGCCCACGTTTTTACATCCGAATATGCGAAGCAAACCCATTATCTTGATTTCCGACGGTTCGTTCAAGAGTGCGTGCTACCATATAATACAGGACCCCTAAAGCATTTGCGAAAAAAAGTGTATATATAAAAATTTCAAACGAAAACAGCTGACTTTGCGCATTTCCCCTTTAATCTCCGCGAGTGTTATTTATAATCGGCGTCATTTTCAAGCCCAGTAGCCACTGCTTGATTGCATAATGAGAAAATGTTGCCCTAACCGGGTTACCCTCTTGTCTGATTTATTGTTAGTTTATATTAACGGCTGAGTTATGACCCACCTAATTATGTCTAGTTAATAGCCATGATTATAGACTCGATTCCAAAAGCTATTTGTATGAGAGCTATGTTATATACGAGCGTATACTATACTTGCTTCCATATACAATGCGTTTGCATCCCAATCTAAATTGTATACAGCATGCGTGTGGCCACAATCGGAAAATTTCAAACTTAAGTGTGGGCAAATTTGGCCCACCAAAAAGCCTAATCGCGACAATTTATTTGGCCTTAACTTGAGCTTTGAGCAATGCCAAGTTAATATTCCCGGAATCTTCAAGCATAACTGTTAGGGAGGTTGAATCAGTCATTCTAACCCCTAAGGTGTTGTGCCCACCAAAATGGTGAGCATGTGGTGGTATGGCGACTTTGTGGCATTAGGCACGTTGCACGAGACGAACCTTATAATTTGCACGTATACTCGCCTCGTGCACATTCACAGCAAAGTCGCCATATCACCACAAGCTATGGCATAGTGTGTGATATTAAAATGAGTTCATCATGCATGGACATGTAAACAGTTAATGATGAACTAATAAAATTGAAATTGTTTGTTTGTTTGTTTGGGTTTTATGGGTGCAATGCATGAAAGGCAAGAAGCTGCCAGCTGATAATGATAACAAGAAAACATTACAATAGCAACACATTATTCTATAATAATGAAATTGTAGAACAGGGTGTTCAACTTTGTTAAGTTACGGGCCACTAGTTAATAGGAAAGTTGACCAGCAGGCCATAACTCCCAATTGTGGGCTATGGGTTGAACACCTCTGGTGTAAAACAACTGCATAGACATTTTACAGGGTTCGTATTGGTTTTCAAGTCCAAAAAGTAAGGACTTTACAATTATTGTAAAAAAAATTAAGAACCATTTGAGGAATGGTTTTGATACAGGGGTGTCATGTTGAAATCAGGATAATAAAAATGAGATACCCCGTGCCATTAGTGATTGCACATTCAACACATCCACATCCACCTTTTCCTAAAAACAAATTATAAAATTTTTAAAATAAAAATAACAAATGAACTTTTATCTGATCACCGAATTTTCAAAAGTGGGCACTTTTTAAGTACTTTGACTGATTTATAAAAAAGTACTTCAAGGCCTTGAAATTTATCCAATCAAAAGTAAGGACTTTATGGACTTTCAAGGACTTTTACGAATCCAATTTTTAAGCATTAATGTAAAAATTAGAAGGTTTAAAATTAAAATGAACGTAAATTGCCACTGGACAGCAAAAAAGGTCATATGGGAGACATGTACAGGTCTGTTCCTAAAAAAGCAGGTGGACCAGTGTAAGGGGTTAACAGGTGGTAAGGAATGGACAAAATCCCGTTTTCGTAATAATCATGGTATGCATGTGTTACATTATCTAAAATTCACCAATCCATTTTTAGAGCACGCTGGTTTCCCCAAACCGTTTCTTGGGCATTTCAATTATTTGAGACAGAAACAAACACACCGCACCCCACATAATACAACATGGCTTTTTTTATTGCAGGGTGCGCTACAGTCACGTGTCTCTTGAAGGTATAACCAGAAAGGCAATCTCCTTGAGATAGGTGTTTAGAGTTGGCATGCTAATGATAGCGCGTGTTGTTAAGGTGGCAAACTTCCACTATCTCACAGGCAAAGGTGAAACGAAGGCGAATGCGAAACCCCTTTCGTTACTTCCCGTGAAAAAGCCATGGCATCAGGCCAAAAAAAAAAAAAAAAAAACAAGCGTTCTGTGGCCATGACTTAATGAAGCTCGATGTGGCACGATGTACTGAGCCACAAATTAAGACCCACTTAAAAACCCAATGTTATGCATTTTTGGCAATGGAAGACGAAAGTCAATTTGGCCGCCATTTTGAAAAATGGCCGTCGAATATGCCCCAGGCCACACTAGACTGGAAACGCGCGTTTGGCTAGCCTCAAACAACGCTTTTCGATGTACTGAGCCACAAATTAAGACCCACTTAAAAAACCCAATGTCATGCATGTTGGCATTGAAAGACGAAAGTCAATTTGGACGCCATTTTGAAAAATGGCCGTCGAATAAGCCCCAGGCCACTTTAGGCTGGAAACTCGCGTTTGGCTAGCCTCAAACAATTCTTTTAATTTAAAAAAAATTGCACGTGATATTAATGTGTACATTTTATAATTCCACAATTTAAATTGAATCCAATACCCTGTTTGAGGCTAGCCAAACGCGCGTTTCCAGCCTAGTGTGGCCTGTGGGGTAAAAGATGGAGTTTTCTAGAGTGTTCCAATGGTAAAAAAAAAAAACGTTTAAGCAACAAGGGCATCTGTTCCGAAAATAACGACATGTAACTGGGACAAAACATTTCCAATCGCGTTCTGGGTGACTAATTTCTGCTTGGCACTCACTTGCTCATGTTCTGGGCACGTGGGTACAAGGACATTTTAGGCATACAAATTGCATAACGTGCCTTTTGTTGCCATCGGTTATGCAATGTCTAACTTTAACAGTTCATAAAGTGCAAACTAGGAAAATAAGCCGTGAATTGCGTTACAAAGTAAACAAAGCATTCCAGACAGATGTATAGATTTGGTGGCACCATTCCAAACAAAAGTATAGTTGTTTTTTCCTGGATGCTTACCTTCCGACATGGATTTTAACATTTGCCAATGCTTGAATAATTTAAGCATCGTATGACATGGTGTCAGGAATAAAAATTCTCCAGGAATTACGAGAGCTACAAACTTTATAGATTGAACTACACATTTAATATAGAGTGCGGAGCATAAAAGTGGGCAATCATGCATAGCACCGAAGATATGAGTGATTGCCTGCATTCGGGGGCAATACTACAGTACGTGTATGTTTTAGATACAGTTAACTCTCGATATAACGAACGCCACGGGAATGGTCTATATCGAGCGTTCGTTATACTGAGAGGTATGTTTTTACACATTTGTTTTCGCTCCTAGGTGGCTTTCATGACATTTAAATTAGACACCTAGCAGATTTTACCGACTTATAGAACACCAGAAATACAAATACAGACTAAAGCTGCTTGCTTATTTTTTTGCAGTAATTTGAGTACCCCTTAAATAATCGTTACAGTGTTTTAAGATATTAACATTTAAAACCAGTCCTTACAATCAATGAATCTTATTACACAATAGAATCTCTGGTCTCTGACCTATGACATTGACTTGCCATTCGTTATAAACTATAATTTAGTATTGCTGGATAGTGAAAGGACCAGTCGAACCGTTCGTTATATCGAGCGGATCGTACTTATACAGAATGCTCTTTTTATTGAGAGGCTAATACATGAGAGGCATAGGCATTTTGTTCGTTATATCGAGAGCCGACTGTAATGCAGGGGCCATTTTTGCTCACTGATCTTAGTGTAATGGATCACTGCCCCCACCTTAAAAAATCATTTTTAAATTGTTTCTTTTATACACAGAGATATCAAAAGGCATGACACAACTATAGTTGTACGTAACATCCATAATGCTGCATGCATACATACATACATACACATATTTAGAATCATCAACCTTATGACTGAACTATAGAGCATGTGTCATGTGTGAACAAAAGAACACCAAATTTTATGTACAGACAATTTTAAAGTGCGCTGTCGTGAATTTACTCCACTGTCATGTTTTCGCAATGAAATCTGTCGTGGATCATAAACCACCGTCTGAATCCATTGAAAAAAAAAAACTGAAAAATTCCGCCATTTTTCTCAGAAATGTTCAAGTAAATTGATTTCTGAAGTGCTGTTAGACCACGGGGAACTAATCTCTATTTCCGAGAACACGAGATTACATACACCGTTATTTTTTATTCACATTTCCCTAATATCACATAACAGCTGTCGAGGGGTATGTATGGGGGTGTAATAAGGGGGTGGGGGTGGGTAAAAGAATAGAGGATGGGGAACAAAGTTGATTTTAATTCCCTTATCCGCAATAGCACACGCGCCCATTAAACCTTATTACAACTGAAACCACAACTAGAAAGGATTTGGATGCCCTAAAAAACGCTGAAAACTAAAACTTTGGCATAAATTAGCTATTTGCATTTTACTCAAAAAAGCGCCATAGACCAGTTTGCGGATATGCCTGGGAACGTCTATAGAGGCCTATATGACAAGGATGTAAAATAAAAATACACGAGGGCTATCAGCGCTATCCTGTTCAAATAGAGCTAATGATGTTATGCAAAAACCTAGGTTTAATCCATTTTGCAAACAAAGTCTTCGAAAACCGGGCTAAAATATCCAGATTTATGGCAATATTTAACTAGGTCTTAAGGGTTTTTCATAAAACCTTGAGGAGTTCAACGAAACCATGCAGGTAATGAGACTGTTAACAACATTGGCACCATTTTTAGTTTAACACCATGATTTTCAAGGGCCTTGATAATGGTACAGTTAAACCTGTGAATAACGCGTCCTAAGGCGCGATACTTGGAGAGAGAGAGTGCTATTTGAAAGTTCAGTTAATGTGATGACCATACACACCGGTGATGTAACCACTGTGAAAGTTCGCTACTTCCAGGTAGTGGAACGCTCCATGTTTAGCTGTAGATATAGTGAAACCTGTGAATAGCGCACCCCATTGGGAAGTCAACTTAGTAAATAACGCATGACAATCGTATAGTGGTAATCCCCAGAGGTAGGATGGGGTGGTAAAGGCTCTGATCCGCCCTCATCTTTACCATAAAAACCCATTGATATTAAATGGTGCAGAAACATTGGATCTGAACGTGCATGTGTAACCAAATGTTAAAAGTCAGACGGCATTTATGGGTAGCCCTAAACGGGGTAGGGATCGGTGAACTATTCACAATGATATACGAGCATTATTTACTCCAACAATGTGATCGTATCAGTGGGGGTAAAGTTGGGAAAATGTGCTGCAGCACCTTCAGGTGAGGTGGGAAAAGAGTTGAAGGTCTTTGTGTCATGGACCCTTCCTTAAAAAGTTGCATCCCATATAGCCAAAAAAACTTGGACTAATAGCAAACCCGAGTTACAAAGGTATGTCCACGTGCACTTGGATTACACTCTGTGCCAAAAAAAAAAAAAAAACAGTATAGATTGCGTCTGAATAAGTACTGGTACGCCAAGAATTCTGCCTTTCAAGGACTTCGTTTAAATGGAAAGCCTTTTTTAAGTCCGGTCTACGTGTTGTCTGTTTACCGAAGGTGTGACTTTGAAATTTAATATCTGAAACTGCACCCTTGGATTAAATGGGATTAAAGCGTTCCTATTGACATTGCCATTAAATTCAAAAAATGCGACCAGGGAGGAACCTTCGACAGCGCCACCTGAGCAAACAGATCGTTACTCTTTGTGCATGCATGTGAACTGCTTATCAGACTGGTTTCAGAGTGCCAGTTTGAATATCAATGCTTTATAACTGGTCACATGACTGACGATGACTGGTTATCCAAAAACTTGCACGAGTTCAATTCAAAGTAATACCATACGTTTTCCACATTGTGTACTGCAGAACACTGAAGTTAGGTGAGGTGAAACGTGAGGTTCTGCAAGACTAAATTCATTAATTCAATTCAATTCGTTACCCTGCAGTCAGCATGTAACAAGCCATGTGGCAGGGAGCAAAGTGCCAGAAAGCATTACCGGGTCATTAGCAAAATCTTAAGTTTTACCACAGTGTTTAGCACACAGGTGAGGATTACATCAGCCATCACGTGACAGTTTTTGTGAAGATTAAATCTAGAGGCAATGTTTGTCTCAAGGCTAGGTGATGATTAGCCAAAAGTCACCTGATAATTAATGAATATTGAAAGGTTAATTGATGAATCAGCATAATATCCAGTGACTGATTGATTATCCATTTAGTCGTGGCCGACCCTCAAATAAAAGCATGTATGCCAGCCTTCTCCAAGTTACTTTATTGATCACTGATTCCTTTAAAAGCTCAATGTTCATAATGTTATCTGCTTTGATGATGCCGAGCAAACACTTGCTTTTTCGCTACTTGGTTCTGCTAAATCATTCCCAGCATCATGGCTTTTTCAAAGGAATAAACCTTCATCCATGGCCTAAGTAGGTCGGTCACAACCTGGTGATCTTTGCTACTAGTGATGCTCATGGTTTGATGTGTTCCAGGACCTCTCTGTGGGTAGCCTTGGCTGTTCATGGAATTCTTAGAAGAATCCTCCTGCACCATAACTCAAAAGCATTGCCTTACTCCCTGTCAGTTTTTTTCAGTGGCCCACTTTCACATTTATGTGCTGCTTGCTATATGGGGCTTCCCATATGTTCTTAAAAATAATTTACTTAGAAACTGAAAAGTTCCTAAAAATCAAGAACCTTTAATAACTTAGCTTGAACTTTTTAACTCTTTTTTAGAACAACTGAAAGTGAAACAATCAGCACATGAACAATTGAACAAATTCACTTGCTCAATTGCTGTTGCTAAATGTTCACATTTCCTAGAATGAACTATTCTGAAATCATGTGAATTATAAATGCTATACATGTAGTAACAATGATATTCCACACTACGGCTGACGGCGCCATATTGAGAGGTTACGCCTATCGACAGGCCAGAGCGCCATAGCAATTTAACATAACCGCCAATGCTCCGGCATCGCCAGTGGAGCTGGACTGGAGCTGGGTTCTAAAACATTGACCAACCAATCAACAAGGAAGTGACGACAAAATGGCATATGAATATCGGTTGTGCGCATGTGCCATTTTCGTCAGTTGGCCACCACACACCACTGAGAACCCATTGTGGATAGCACATAAGGCAGGATGCTCACCAATATGGTGGGCACTGGGCACATTGCCTGAGGGATTCTATTAATTAGCACATACTCTCCTCGGGCACCATGCCATATGCCAGAAAGTCGCACTAGCACCACATGCTCACCATCTTAGTGGGCACCCTGCCTAAATGAACTAATTTAACATCGATTCAATCAAGCATGAATCAACTGTCACCACCAAATAACAACAAAAGATTATGCTCACAGTATATTTAGATCGAGGTCTACTTTGATACCTAGGATTGTTGAGCGGCTTTGTAAAAATGTCTGCCACCCGACTCTGTGGCCACTTGCCTAATGCTAAATTTTTCCATTTTCTAAAATGAATCATTTTAGAATCATGGGCAGTCTTAACTATCAACTATAATTGCCCCACTATAGCAGAGGCAGATGTTAGCACTGTAAATACCCTCAAGATGAGGGGAAAGCAGGTGAGACCATAAGCAATTTAGGCAGGAAGGCTGGAG
>JAQGCC010004446.1:0-13141 GCA_034698905.1 Xestoiulus laeticollis | reverse complement strand
TATTTTAGTTTTTAATTTTTTAAAAATTACCTATAAATGGTAAAATTATGAAATTTTGATCATGTAGTAGCTACAAATATCCCTCATAGCAAAACATGCAGTTCAGATCCCCCTTAAATTGTACTGCAGTAGTTCCAAAAACAGTCCCTATGGAATAAGTGTTATCAATATTATTAAAAGGTAATTAAGGATCAAAATGGATTAAATGCGCTGTTCTACCTTTCTGTTCATGTACATTTCAGAGCCCACTCAATATTTGTTCGCGACCCATAGTTTGGGAAATACTGCATGGCTTAAGCTAAAGCTATCAAACGTAAGTAGAGCTTATGTACAGTTTTTTTTAAAACAAAACGATGTTGCAAACGGATCGAAATTACGAATCCATCCCTACTGCAAGGGTCCTGCGTGTTCCGTTGAGCTTGCTGTTGTTAACCCTGTATTTGGTCTGTCCGTATAAACCAGCCTTGGTTTCTGCGGGCATGGTGTCGCCATTTCCGAATGCAGTCGTGATCTCGGCTGGATATCTCGCAAAGCTATGAGACAGCACCACCTGATCCTTGACCATCCCTTTGTCCAACTCCTTGACCAGGTCGCAGAAGTTGTTGATATTCAGATTCTTCTCCAGCATGCGCATCACGTACCAGTCTCCGTAGGCGGACATGCGGTCCAGCTTCAGGTTCCCCAGGAGGAAGGGGTCAGCGTAGCGGCAACCGCAGCGTAGCACGGTTAGACGTAAGCGGCCGCAGAGCATGACGAAAATGCGGTAGAGCAGGGCCAGGCCCCCGACGACTGTCAAGAGAATGTACCAGAACCAGAGGAAGATGAAAATTTTCTCGTTGGCTACGTTGACGGGCAGGACGCACAGGACATCGTTGTTTTGTAAACTGCCCGAGGGCCCAGTCTTGTAAACTGTGCACTTGGCCACTCGCGGAAAGAGCTTGACCATGGGGTCGGTACGACTAGTGAACTCGGTTTTGCTAAATTCGACCACCTCGGTTCCGTATTGGGTGAACTCGCCTCCCAGAAAAGCATCCGTTAATAACATTTGACAGATGACCACAATGAGGTTGAGCATCTCGCAGGCGGCGTACTGCAGGGCGTAGGCGGAATTTTGTCCCCGGCTGCGTAAAAGGTACTTTGCTAGCTTCTTGATGTTGTCGTCGCGCTCACCAGTGTCTTTAGCAATCAACTCGTTGAGCCCCAGCAAGGTTTTCTGCATCCTTTTGCCTTCCAGGATCTTCCAGAGGTAGTGTGGGATGTAGAAGGTGATTCCGGCAAAGAAGAGAAAGAAGCCTACCCATTGGTAGTAGGAATGGTAGTTACGGTCATCATCCGGTGTCGCCTTGCCCACCCCCGGGGCGATGACCTCCTTGCCTATTTGCTTGTCGTAAGCGTTTTGAATCGTGTATGTAGCATGCATCCAACAGTAAGAATTCATGTAGTTTTGTGGGAACTCTTTCTCCATCGAGGTGAAACAGTCAATGGGTTTACCGAAGAACACGTCCATGGTGATTAACACGCTGAAGATGATAAGCAGCAAGACGGTAAGACGGGAATGAAGCTTGAAGACGAAATTGTCAATTGCAGGCGAATAGCTGTGTACCTTGGCCAGGCCCTTGAAAGCGGACACGGCAGCGAGCATCTTGGACAACGATTATTTTTCTTCTTCTGGCAACCCTTTGCAGTCCTTTTGAAGCGATTAGAGGAACTTGGTAAAGCAATATAGAAAGCAAACCCGATAAGACCAACTGCTAATACTAGTTTATCATTGGTGCAACTTGGAGATAGGTGTCTGCCATAACCATTGGTCGTCGAAAGCGAAAGTAAAAATGCTTGTTCCTTTAATGACCATCCCAAATGACGTAAGCAAAGCTCTACAACAGACATGTGATAACAAAGAAATTCCACATGTTGCAATTATAGCGAATAATTGTTTAAGATGTGTTACGATCGGTATTACGATGGGAAATTTAGCATCTGAATACAGTGAAGCATACAGTGAAACCTGTGAATAGCGTACTCGCTTGGGGTGTGCTACTTGAAGGGAAATGCTAAACCAAGGTTCACCTAAAGTGAACCTTGGTATACATGTATAACTGTACACATCATGTATATGCTGTAAATATTACTATAATTAAGATGCACAAAGAAAGATGTTGCATTTTTAATGTTTTTTGATATGAAACCTAAATAATTGCTTTGGCGTAAAAGTAAAAGGTAACAACAGTAAAGGTGAAAACAGGTAAAAGTGTGATTATGTCTCAAGTCGCGTTTCACAGGTAATATGCTATATAAAGGTAAACTTGTTCTATAAAATCGATCCGTGCCGACTTTTAGGGTGCGCTACTTCCAGGAAGTACGCTATATGGAGGGCCCTTATTCACCAATTTCACTTTGAGCCTCTCGATCAATTTATTGATACAATTTCCTATTTTGACCAATTTTCAAATTACACCTCAGACATTACCTATTCGCTCTGATGTTTGCATTGCTAATGTTGACCATCAACGGCTGCTAGGCTTTGTGAGACTACGAATGTTGTGAGCATGGAGTGGTAAACTTTCCATATTTACTTTCTTTCCTGGTATTTGCGTTTTGATACTTTCGTATCTATTTACTGGGTTTAAAATAAATATTACTAGATATGTAATGGCATAGGTCATGCAGGTGTGTCTGGATAATAAGGTGAAAGTTTCGACTGGCATAGGTATTCTGATGCAACAATGGTATAAGGGCTGTTTGATCCAGTAGGGGACATGAATTCAGGTTTGGGCTATCCAGGGATGGCGCCAATCAAATTTGCACTTTCTTATATATTCCTTTAAGAGGGATGCAAATAGAGGGCGCTCAGTGAAATTTCCCTTTATTTCTGCATGTCTCTTTAAATAATGCAAAGTAATCCAAAGACTAGCTACTTCTCTGATGTAATTTTGGATTTCATTCGAAACAATTCAAGAATTGTCAATGCTATCTGCATGATTCGAATTTGGGATTATAACTTGTTTCCATTTATTAGAGAAATGATAAGCTTGTTAGTGATTTTATGGCATTGCAAATGTAAACAAAATACAAATTTATCAAGCAATTGGTGTGTAGTTGAAATCCTGTATTAATTATGGACGCTTCGCAATTGAAGTCAAATGCGTTTTAAGGAATCTTACATTTGAAGCATTTTTTTAGGATTATTAGTGAGGTACATGTACATTGTAGATTATATTCCTCGTATATGGGCAGAAAATACTTGTTTGGGATTCAGACATGATATCTATTTGAAGTACATGTATAATAACCCAAGAAGCATACCATATTGGACCTTGCTTGGCCGAATATTGGAGTAATATTGGTTAAATTGGCAACAATTGGCCAATGAAACCTCTATTGGACTGATAGTGGTCCAAGCTTACTAGACAATATTCTTTAAGACCACCAAACTACTCACCTGAAAGCATAAATAGTCTTCTCGTATATGAATAAGTTTTGGGTGGTCACGTTTGGCAGGGTACATGTACATTATAGTTGCTAATTTACCTTCATTCAAGTAAGTCGCTTCGTTGCAGTGCATCACTGTGCTACAGAATAGTACCAATATGGTTTGCCCTTGTTATTAAAAACATTGTAAATTCTTAAATTCATTATGGAATTAGAAGACGAACACAATTGAATTTTATTGAAAACAGATTCTTTTCATTTTTATATTGGTTAAAATGTTACAGCACTATAGTTTTTTTCACACAAAAATATAAGCTAAGTCTGTAATTTAACAAATTCATTGGAAAGATTGCAAAAAAAAGTTTATAATAGGCCTATGGCATTTATTTTTGAATTAGGTGAAACATAATGTATATAAATAATTAATAAAATATTTTATGTACCTGTACAATCTAGAACCGCAAAGATGTTTTTGATTTTTTATATATGTTTCGTGGATAATTGACGTGTTTCCAAATGCTCTGCAGCAGCATTGCATTTTAGGAAATCTTACTAGATAGTTTGTTATAATCACTTAACTATGATTAGAAGATTATAAGAAGAGAAATTATAGTCGGGGAGTTTTTGTTGTTGCTTTCTATACGCATTGCATCGCTAATTACAAATTCGCAACAATTTTAAAAAAATTATTTCTTACAAATTCTGTCAATGTCTCTGATTAGTCCATCGCTACCACACATAAGAGTTTGTCATTACCAATGAGCAGCATTCACGAGGAATATTGACCATTTGACCAACATTGACCAACTGGACCTTCCGTAGAAGGTCCGCAAACGTCCAACACTGCATTTTCATGGTGTAAATGCGTCCATCAAGATTCTTTGAGATGGGCACCCAACCTGTTTTTGGAAAAAAATCCTGGACCTGCGTCTGCTAAAGAAAATTTTTTTTTTCTGCGATGTTACCTACATAAATGTAAATGTGAAGGTATTTGTAGGCTACTTTAAAGAATAAGAGATTAGTATAGTATACATCACTTTATCTTCTTATCATCACGTTTCTGTTTGTAATCTTTGATCAATTTGGTAAACTCGGTGGCAATGAGGTTTTTCTTCCACAAGCTCAAGACAAACCAGTCCCCGAAGCTACATTCCTTGACCACCTCACCAACAACCTCTTTGACGTCTCGAGATAATCCTAAACCTAGCAACTTGATACGAAGACCCTCGAAGACCAGCATCGTGATCCTGAACAGCACCATGCCGAGGGTAATAACGGCCAGGATAATATACCGGAACCAGAGAAAAATGAAGATCTTCTCGTTGATGATGTTGATGGGGAGCACGCATAAGGTGTCGTGATTCTGGATGCTGCCACTGGGACCGTGCTGCCTGAAGGTGCACTTGGTGACA
This sequence comes from Xestoiulus laeticollis, assembly GCA_034698905.1. Taxonomy (NCBI): domain Eukaryota; kingdom Metazoa; phylum Arthropoda; class Diplopoda; order Julida; family Julidae; genus Xestoiulus; species Xestoiulus laeticollis. The sequence continues at coordinate 8,300 of JAQGCC010004446.1, read as the reverse complement.
CGGGGGAAGATTTTGACCATGGGATCGGTGCGGTTGGCCTGATTTGTGGAGGCAAAGGTTATGACTTCCATGCCGTAAGTGGTGAACTCATTGCCCAGGAAACGGTCGGTGAAGAAGACTTGACCGACAACGTTAGCAAGGTTAAGGGCCTCGCAGAGGATGAAGACCAGCGCCTGCCAAGTATGCGTGCCCTCACCTTCCACGAGGTCGTCAGCTTGGGGCGTTTCGTCCAAAAGTTTGGTCGCATCCGTTTGGTTCCAGAGATATCTAGGTGCGTAGAATAAGATAGCCTGCAGAAAGAGGAAGAGGCACACCCACTGATAGTAGGCATGGTAGACGACAGTGTCCTCCGGAAGTCGGTTGGCCACGCCAGGGTGAGCCACCTGCTGACCAACTGGTATGTCGAACGCCTTTGGCAAAGTATATGTGGCGTGAATCCAACAGAAGTTATTAATGACGTCTTCTGGAATGCCATCGTCGTATGGCAATGTCGTCATGCAGTTTATTGGGTCTCCGAAGAATTGGTCTGACACGACTACGATGCTGAATAAGACCAGAAGTATGGATGTGAACTGGTAGTGTAACCGGAAGACCCAATTGTCGGTGATAACATAATTTGGCTTGAGAATAGATGTCAGTTCTTGTATCGCTTCCATGTTGAAGATGAAATACAAAACGGTAGCACCACCTACCAAAACTTACGTGTTGTGAAATAATTTCAGTAGCTGATAATTAACGTGTTGGCTTGGAGCTTATCGTTGTTGTCAGACAATACACATGCAGAGGAATTTTTTAGATAACAGTGGCAATCACCCGATAATCACATGATCGAGACTCAAATTTATTAGCAATTAAGCGCAAGAATCAGCTCATTAATACAATATTTAGCAATTGGACCTTAGCAATGTATAAGTACTTTTATCCACTGTTGAGCTTTTCAAGTTTTCTATTTTTAGCAAACCTGTACTTTTTAAATATCTGCTTGCTGTTTCTCCCAACATTTAAAATTATTTGGTTGCTTTTTGAAATAGTTGTTTAAAAGTAGAAAGTTTGGTTTTGTCCTAATACCTGCACATAACCCCTTGTAGTTAATAAAAAATTGGGCCCACCATTGGGGCAATAGAGGTTAGCTAATACTCCCTCTTAATCAATGCGTAATATAAACATTCCAATCGGTCGAAGCATTTCAGTAGCTAATATTTAATAACTTACTTGTACAAAAAAAGTCTAAATGTTAAAAAAGTAACTGTCCAAAGTTCTCTGGAGGTGCTTTTCCTTTTTCAGTACAATGTTTTGGAAGGTGTTTTCGAGACAGTGTGATCATACGTGCACTGCTTCTGAGTAATGCGCATACAAGCACTACATTGTAACAAGAGAATGTACTCTGTGAGATTACTCACTTCCTGCATAAACTGCATAGGTTATTGCGAATTAGCCATTAAAGTGTTTGTACAACAATTAGATACATTAAAGAATGTTAACCAAAGATAAACCCCTCTTACCTAATAACCTCTACTAGCGTTCTAGAGGGGTTCTATTGTAATGCAATATGTCAAGGTATACAATTATTTTAAGTAATGCGATATCGCGAAACAATAAGAATTTAGTCAATCTATTGATTGTAATTTTCAGATAACAAAACCTGCAAGATGGTTGAATTTCTTTAATTGCAAAACATCAGCTCCCAGAAAAACATTATACATGTCTAGCATTAGGTATTGCAAATATAAATTAAAAGAAACTATTTCGTCAGTTATATGTAACACCGCTGCACCACATACCAAAAACAAAGATGTATAGTATAGTGCTAAGTTTTAAAAAAACAGTTCTCAATGTTACCGCAGAAAGCTCATGAACTGTGACACAGCTCTTTGTAGATTGTTTCCAACCACGTAGATGTTTACACTGATTTATGTATTATTTTCATAATTTCGCATAGTTTTTGTTGATTGTTTAAGATCGTTTGCATTCCGGAGGAGCGGCAGCATGTCCTCCGGTGCATCATTTCCCTTGTCCATCCGTTGCATCAGCGTGGTGAGCAGAACCTTGAAGTCGGTGGCCAAGTAGTTCTTCTTCGCAATGTGCAGTAAAAAATAGTCCCCCAGATTGCATTTTGGCAGGACAAGTTCTAGCATGTCCTTGACCTCTTCGGTCTTCTGGAACTTGATGGCCAGTAGGCGACATTTGGGGATCAGGAAAGGCACCAAGCAAACGATCCAAGCAAGGGAAATGAAGGCCAGCGCCGCGTACCAGAACCAAAGGAAGATGAAGATCTTCTCGTTGATGACATTGACCGGAAGCACACAAAGCGTGTCGCGTATCTCTACGCTTCCGGCAGACCCGTAGCGGGGGAACCTGCACTTGGTGACCAACGGAAAGACTTTGACCATAGGGTCGGTGCGGTTGAGCTGGGGGATAGCCGGAAAGTACAACACGTCCAGTCCATAGGTGACAAACTCTCCACGAAGGAATGTGTTGGTGAAGTACATTTGGACGATGGCATTACCGGCATTGAGGATAAGGCATAGAAAGTAGGTGGCCACCGTTTCCCAGTGGAGGCCCAGGGTGTCGTAGAGGTAGATGGCGAAGCCCTTGCCTGTCTTCTTCCAGAGCAGGTCCTGTAAGCGGTTACCGTATGCGTTATTCCAGAGATACCTGGTGAGGTAGAAAAGCAGGGCCTGCAGGAAAAGGAAGAAGCACACCCACTGGTAGTACGCATGGTAGATTACCTCGTCACCGTTAATCTCAATGTCCACGCCATCGTAAGCCAACTCCTGTGATCCCCAACCCATGGGCTTGTTATAAGCTTTGGGTAGGGTGAATGTGGAATGACACCAACAGTAGTTGTCCAGCAGATTGAGCGGAGTCTCATCTAAGGACGCAGGAATGCAACTGATGGGATTCCCAAAAAACTGCTTGGTGGACACGATAATGCTGAATGCCACCAGAAGGACCGAGGTCAGGTTGTAGTGCAACCGGAAGACAAGGTCGTCGGTGATGACATGTGACTTGAAGAAGGCGGTTAGGGTGTTGAAAAAGAGAAACACCATGGCTGATCATTTGTGATGCGTGGCCGACTAATCGATATAGCTAAGCTATAAAGGTATGTGGTCGGATAGAATGATTTGATTATTACGATAAGATAAAAATTTGTATTTAAACTCTTGTCTCACACTGTTTATTTAACATGTCAGCAGGCGGCGTTGGTGCCATTTTGTAGCTTAAAAGAAGTGACTAGGAGGGCACCCAATAATCAATTATGGTGCTTTCGGTTTATTCTTCAAATACTAGCTGTATCATTCTACTCTCTAAGGCAGGGTGCCTGCCATGATGGTGAGCATGTGACGGTATGGCGACTTTGTGGCCTTTGGCACGTTGCACGAGGTGATCCTATATATTGATTTGCATGTACTCGCCTCTTGCACATGCCATACACTGCATAGTCGCCACATCACCGCATGCTCACCATCTTGGTGGGTACCGCCGTGAAATATATCTACATGTATGTCCCTGCAGGCCCTAAAAGAGAGCTAGTTCACTTTCAATGGAAGGATGCACAATGAAATTTCCCTTTGAATTTTTTTTATTAAATTCGTTGAAAAAAGATTTGGAAATTGCGCGAAAAAACGTGATTATCATGCATGCAATTTAGAAAACAGAAATACCAAATAGGTTATATTGAATTATATATAATGTTCCCCGTAGGAATTGTATCGTTGAGAAGATAAAATTTAGATTTTAAACATTTCAAGTAGAAGCATAAAGTGCATTCGATTCCATTTAATAATTGTTTCCAAAGTATAGTTAAGTAAGTATAGTAAACAATCATTAACAGAGATACTATAGTAAGTGGCCGAAGATATCTACTCAGATTGGATATCACGATAATAATGATTTTTTAACGGGATAATTTGTCGTTGCATGCATGCATGCAGGGTGATTCTGCCAATGTGAAACTGCATGCGTTTAACTGCTGATGTCAATGTGATTTTTGGTAAATATTGTTTCGTTTTGACGAATTCCGCAATGGCTGAACTCGGAGTTTACACGTACGTTGTGAATACGTTCCGCAAGGTAATCAGCCCAGAGTATGTCATCGACGACTTTTGTTTCCGGCTCCACCATCACTACACGGTATACATGCTAGCCATTACAATGTTCATGTCCTTCCTCTACAAGTTGTTGGATCCTATCACATGTTTTACGTTAATCAAGTCCTTTCCGAACGTGGTGTTGAACTCGTACTGCCTGATGCAGAACACGTATACGCTTCCGGATTCTCTGGATAAACAGGTGGGGGTCGAGGTGGCCTTCCAGGGAGTGGATGCGGAGGCCCCAGGCGCCGATCGACAGTACCAGAGGTACTATCAGTGGGTGCCGGTTGTCCTGCTGGCCCAGGCCATGTTGTTCGGTCTACCTTATTACCTGTGGGTGACTAAGGAACGGAAGAACATTGAAGGCCTGATCATGGACATGAGCAAGCCACTTCCGGTGCAAGATGCTCAGGTAGAGCAGGTAGCCAAACACTTGAAAAACACCAGAGGAAAGTACCGCAGGATCGCTCTTTGGTATCTGTTGTGCAGCCTGTTGAACCTTGTGAACGTGTGCATGCAGCTGGTGTTCACCGACATGTTCGTGGGGGGCGAACTGATGGAGAACGGATGGCACATTGTCGAAAGAGTCAACGAGAATTACAATAAGAGGACGGACAGGATGGTGGCCATCTTTCCCCGGGTTACAAAATGCACATTCAACCAGTTTGGTGTTAGCGGTGATGTGCAACGCTACGACGCCATGTGCATCATGCCATTTAACTTTTTCTACGAGTGGATCTTCGTGTTCAACCTATCTTGGTTCGTGTTCGTGACCGTCATGACCATCTGTTACTTCTTCTGCTACCTGGGATCCTTTGCCAGTAGAAAATTTCAGTATTTTCTGGTGGCCTTTCCCTGCTTGTGCAACCAGGATAAGAAGTTTAAAAAGGTTCTGATGGAGCTGGACTTTGGGCATCGGTTCGTTTTGGTTATGCTGAGGAGCCGATTGAGCATGGTTCATTTCGAGAATCTAGTCCAACAGTTGGAAGAGAATTTGAATCCAGTCAAACAGCTGGATGAGAATTTGAAAGAAAAAAGCGAGAAGGACGAGGATGAGGAACTAAAAAGTTTGGTGTCAAAAGCTTGACGTTGAGAACTTTATTTGGATTGATAAGGAGATGCATTTTTCTTATTTTAAAATTTCAATTTTGTGTTTATTAATGGAGAAGGGAATTTTATAGGGTTACATGTGCAGAATGAATGTTGCAATTTGTGTATAGGTTGTCTTTGAAAAATCGTAGATTGCATGTACAATTTATTTGTCAAAAGATAAGCTCATTATATATAAATAACGTGATTAAGGAATTTTCAACTTTTTAATTTTTGAAACGACGTGATGTTGAAATAAATGTCTTTGCAAGCAATGTATTTTCAGCAAGAAACAGATTACTTCCACTGACGTCATTGCGCTTCAAAGTTAAAGTAATATATGGTTGTGGTTTAAAAAAAATAAGCGTTGGATTATAAATCAATAATTACTTCGGGGGTCAATGCCAGAAATCAATGTACGATAAAAGGTCGGTAATCAATCATGTGCCAAGCCATCACTGAAACTATTTAATCTTTTCGGAAAAAAATAACTTTCTCAATATTCATTTGAACACGTTATAACAACAAATAACGCATTGTTGTTTGTTACTGTGGGTATGGAATGTTTAGGTATTATTTGACTATACATGTATATATACACAGAGCATACTAAAATAGGACGCATTGAACGCGTTACATATATGCAGTTGGCATGTTTGGTACACTGCAAATGAAGACATCTTAAAAACTTTTAAAAAATTTTAAGTTTGAAAAAGTGGTGAAATTAAGATGCATCTTTTCATCTTATTTCGTGGACTCTTTAATTTTAGATGCTTTGATTTGCAGTGTAGTGAAAAAGATTTCTGGTCTTGTTGTTGAATTAAGTATATGCATGCTTGTAACAATTGTCTTACTTTATTTATAACTGAATATTATGTTTTATTGGGATTTGCAGTTGAGGCAGTGTAGCTTAATTATTAATGCGAAAATAACTTGCCATTATGATGTAAAACGTGTTCAAATGAATATTGAATGTTATTTGTTTTCCAAAAGATTAAATTGCTTTGGCGATTGCTTGGCACGTGATTGATTGCCCCACCCTTTATCATGCATTGATTTCTGGCGATGAGTGACCCCCGAGGTAATTATTGATTTGTAATCCAACTTTTGTTTACACCAAAATCATTTACTAATTTAACTTTGAAGCTAGCGCAATGACGTCCGTGGAAGTGATCGGTTTCTTGCTGAAAAGACTCGATGACTTGGTGAAACGTAAGGTGGACATTGATGACATGGTCTTCCGCCTTCATCATGGCTGGACATCCCCGGTGATGTTTATATTCGTTTTCGTGTCTATCTTGTATCGCCTGTTGGAGCCAATCACCTGCACGGCCACGTCCAACGGCTTGTCAGAGAAGATGTTGAACGCTTACTGTCTGATGCAGAATACGTTCGTTTTGCCAGACGAAATTGCCAAGAACATCGGTCAGGAGGTGTCCCATCAAGGCATCGACAAGCTCCTGCCTGACCAGCACAAATCCTACCAAAAATACTACCAGTGGGTGCCCATCTTACTGCTGACGCAAGGTATCCTGTTTTACGCCAGTCGTTTTTTCTGGCAAAAGAAGGAAAAAGGCATCACTGGGAATCTGTTGCTCAACCTAGACCAGCAGATCCTCAAAAGTCAGCTTGGGGAAAAGCTGATGTCCGAGAAGGACGTTGATAATCGGATTGGCAAATTGGCCGCCTTCTTGATTGAGATGAAAGGACAGTTTCGCTCGTACTTTTACGTTTATTTCTTGTGCACCTTGGCTAACCTACTGAACGTTTGTCTGCAGCTCGTGTTCACGGATATGTTCTTGGACGCATCCTTTTTTGAAAATGGCTGGCAGGTGTTGGGACTGTTAAACGTGGAATACGTCAATCGAACCGATTCGCTAGTGGCTATGTTCCCAAGGGTAACCAAGTGTCAGTTTCGGCAGTTTGGAGTGGGCGGAAACGTGCAGACGCACGATATTCTATGCGTTATGCCGTTCAACTTTTTCTACGAGATGATCTTCGTGTACAACCTCGTCTGGTTCACATTATTGTCAATCTTGAGCTTCCTCATAGTGCTGTTCTGGGTGATCAATTGGTTTTGGCCACGTGCGAGGGTCGCTTCTCTGCAGGCTTGGAAGCGGAAATGCAACGGCGATTCTCTGATAAAGTTTCTACTGAAGATGGATGTGGGGGATTGGTTTTTGCTCCGCTTGCTTGCCTTGAATATGAGCGAAAACCACTTTGCCTCGCTTTTGAATAAGTTGCGAGATCCCCTGAAGGAGGAGGAGGAAGACGACGACGATGGAACATTTGAGCCCATCATTTCGAAGACTTCCAAGAAGGGAGATAAGGAATGAAAAGCACTCAACGTTCATGTATCGGGCTGCATGCAAGTTTATGCTGTCACACTAGGCTGGAAACGCGCATTTTCTTAACTTCAAATAGGGCATCGAATTTAATATTCATGTAAATTTTAGTTATGTAAAATTTGCACATTAATACTAAATATCTCGTGCGAATTATTATTTTTCTAATTAAAAGCCTTGTTTAAGGCTAGCCAGACGCGAATTTCCGGCTTAGTGTGGCCTGAGGCACATTCATAATTAACTTTAATTGCACGTAGAACGAGCGCAAACTTAAGTTTAAGCCGTAGAGGCCCGTATTCGACCAAGTTCGGGTAGGCTGAAGGGTTCAAAGGTCAAATATGAAGACATCGCTAGTGATTTGTAAACGATATTTTATAGTTGACCTTTTTTAAAGGTCATGTTAGAAAAACATGAAAATTTTAAGGTGGATTAATTAACTGTCCCCAAAAAACCCACCAAAAATTGATATATGACTTTTTGAACATGGTTTAAGCTTGTTATCTGTCTTTGCGAACTTGGTTTAAGGTCGATATAAGAATTTCCAAACATTGTTTAAGGTTTTTCCGAACATGGGTTAAGGACAATTTTGGCTTTCCGAAAGTGGTTTAGGTTCAATTTCTAATTTTCAGAATATGGTTTATGATCGATACTAGACTTTCCGAACATATGATTGATATCTGGCTTTCCAACATGTTTAAAGCCCCGTTCTCACGGAGCCAATAAAGCCGCGACTTTCCTGTCACGGTTGCAGTTTCCATCGTGCGAACAGTTT
>JAQGCC010004445.1:0-13142 GCA_034698905.1 Xestoiulus laeticollis | reverse complement strand
GTTCATCTTATTTTAAGATTATGATCTTATATCCAGATGCATTTAAAAAAATAAATTAGTTGTTTCAATTTGCAGTGTAGGCAGAGTGCCCATAAAGATAGTGAGAACATGGTGATGTGGTGATATAGTGATTTTGCGGCATATGGCTTATTGTACTCGCCTCGTGCAATAGCCATATGCTGCAATGTCCAATTGGTGGCAATAATCTAAGGTTATAGGCTTTAATCTAGTGTTATTAAAGTTAGTAAACTTATTTAAGGAGAAAATTGTGGTTTTAGCAAATATTTTGGGGTTTACTCTTTTTAAGCAAACCAGCATGTATAAAATTTAGCTAAGTGTTGACGAGGTTTTAAAAAATAATTCCAATTTATGACTGCAATACAACTAGTTTGGACCATTTTGTAAGCACGTGTTTATTTCAGAATATTTATAAATTTTAATATTTTAACGCTGATTTGACTTTTTTGGAAATGACAAACAGACAAATCTTTGATCTAGTATGGATTGCCTACTTATGTAAAAATTTCAAATTTTAAAATTTTTTATTGAAGAAGTGGACATCAGTAATCCATCTATATAATACTCGATTTTTAAATGTTTTATATGCAGTTTAACGTCAGTTTCATGTCTTTTTGTTGATATGCCCCCGATTTTAATCTTAGCAGGCAAACAGTGCATACAGCTGTGCTATGCAAGTTGCCCCTGATCCATAAAAGTGTTTACTAGTTAAATTTCGGTTACATTTTACCATAAATGGATCGTATGGAAATATAAACACATGCTTCTCTTTCGAGGAAAACTTATCTCTTGAGTACTTTTTCCTTATTTCATCTACCTACTTTTTTCTCAGGTTTAATCCTGTCCTTGTCGTTTATGAGTTTGCCCTACTTTAGATCAATCTTGCCATCAATCACACCATCTAACGCTTCTCACGTGCTTTGCTATCAACCTCCCCCCCCCCCACAGTCATTATGTTGATCCCTCTGCATGCAAGTTGGATTTTTGCTGTGGACCTCGACTGGTGTCATTTCGTTTGTTGTAGATTTAGCTCCGGTGGTTGAGCTGGTGCCTCATCATTGCTTTTTCTGCGGTTTTGTCAATTTTACCCAGCAAAAGTTCCACCACCTCCCCTGCGTTTTCAATTTTTGCTCGACTTGTTTCACCACCGTCACCAGCCTGATCGTGGCAATCCTACCCTTATCTGCGCCTCCATGTGTCGCTTGCTTTTTCAATCTCTGTTCCACGGTCTTTACTTCCCCCCCCCTCCCCTCGTCCCCTTGCTCATTGCTAGCCCGGATTCTTTTTCCCCTTGCTCGATCTCAATTGCCGATTGTTGTGCAAACCGAGTAAATCGGTCTGGTTGCAGATTTATTCAATTTGAAAAGCGTTTAATATTTGAATAGGAAAACCGCCGCCAAATGAATTCGAGCAATTCATCTCTTATTAAAATTTGATTGAGTTGAGGCAGGTGGCGAAGGAAAAAGAGGCCAGAGGAGAGGGGATAGAACCCCTGATGCGATATTCTGGAAGGCTGCACTGGCCAGCCTAACCGCACTTGCTTTATTTTGTTTGGGCACCATCTATCGGTGAGGTTTTCAAGCTGGGATGAAGAAGGCTTAGGGATGCTGACCAAATTTCACAGGAAACATTTAAAATCCTCAGCAGTGTTGTTTGATATGTAAGCCTAGTGGTAAAAGCATATATAGTGAGACATAGCTATAAGTATGGAATCCAGAATGAATACTTCAAAGCAAACACGTTGTTTTCAATGCGCTCGCACATAGTGGAGCATCGAATCAAGAATGGGAATGAATTCTTCAAATGAAGCATTCAGAAATGGTAATGACGGTAAACCGATTGGAATGCTTTATTTGAAGAATTCATTCCCGAAAATGCAAACGTGTTTTCAATTCTGGAAGATTATGTGATGCTTCATTCCGTAAAGCGATGCCCTACTATGTACAGGTGCATCGACAATCACGTGTATGTTTTCAGGAATTTATTCCACAATGATTCCATGCTGCAGTGATGCCTCGCTATATGTAAGGGCCTTTTGATCCATCGGCTAATTTGAGCACTGCTGTGCTCATCAGTGGGCACAGTTTCAATCATTGTTCCCCCACCCCCGCCTTTTATACCACCATTTTTCGCTTGCATTTTTATTGCATATCTATGGTGAATGTTTTCTGGGGGTTGCACAGCCTCGACGCTATCTTTATTGCAGTGGACATGCCTAGTAGCCATTGCATGGACAGCTTTTAGTACTTTTGAATTACAAGACAACACACGCGCACGCCATTACCATTATTTTTATGAGCTACGTCACAACAATGATAATATTTGTGCAGATATCTACTGAAATAGAAAGTGAATTAGCCGCTGCTTGTTCAGCCTCTAGGCAAGGCGCATTTCTGGTCAGCACGGACATTGTTTTTTGTGTAATTAGACCCATTTGTTTCGCGGCAATTTTATGCCTCCATTTCATTTAGAGAAAGTAGTTTTCGTTAGCATTTTGCTTTCTAGATGGCGCTGAGTGGCAGCTAGAAGAATGGGCTTGCTAATTGAAAAGGATGCAGGCCCCTTAAATTACATTGCATTTAGGAGGATTTTTATTTTTTACTGGCTGCCAACAGACACAATTGAGATAAATGGCTCTTCACATAAACGTATACAGCTGAATGTATTTTAATGCATTTATTATCTTTCTGTATATATTAAATTAGCTGTGAAACTGCCTTTAATATTGTATTCATTAAAACGCTTGTAATGTTAAATATTAGCAGTTGTTAGTTTCACCGTGTTCTTGTTTCGAAATCTGTATGTTTTCCACTCTTATATTTCTCTAGCCATTAGTTGAAATTTAATGGGAATGAAAGTTAATGGATTACTCGAATGTAACTTTTATTATAAAATCGTTTTAGCTCTATTCACCTTGGTGACTGGAATGCCACAGTTATAATATTGCATACCAGTCACCTACTTGATGGCATCTTTTGTATCCAATATTGATTTAAATATAAATATTAGTCGATTGGATGGGGATTGGAAAATTCTTTTCAGTAGTTAGATCCCATAGTGAACATATTGATCAAATTTTCAAAGGCATTAAATTCTCAACAAGGTGCAGCTGTGTGAATATCGGCCTATAATTTCGAGATTCAATATTAAATATTAATTTATATCAGTAAGTTTGAACTTGTACTTATATGTACACAGTAGTTGGGAAAGTGTAAAATTAAAATTTAAGGAAAGTTGTACAATTTTGGGATGGCAGAACCCCCTATGTTGTTCTTTGGCTGTGGAAGCTAGAGTACTGGTGGACAATTTGGGAGTAATCAGGTGATCGGATCAAAAGTTTTTACCGAGCAAACCCAACCACATACACACAGTATACGCTCGTACTTTTTTATTAAAATATTAAAATATTGAAGACTATCTTTTGTTATTTTTTTATCAAGATAGATTTATAAAAGTTTATCATTAAATGTTTTTATCATTGTTTAATATTGTTACCTATAAGATACAATAGAGGAAGATACAAGATCTACCACCACCTGTACTTTTTAAAAAGCCTTGGTTTACTGTTTTAATGATGTTGAGCTGAGGCGCCATCTGGTATCTTCAATAAGCCTGCGCCGTTTGCTTTCTCGTTTATCGACTCGTGTAGGCATGTCCCATAAAATAACAATTGTGGTTAACATCGTTTATTGCAAAAATTGTGGACTTGTTATGTAAACAAGAGTCTGGATTCGTAACCGCATTACTGCCGTTCTTCGCATTTTCGATTTCCAAAATTATTTTCTAATATCCTCGCTATGTCTTTCCAATATCCCCCGTTGCAAACATGGCTTAGGCAGAAATCTACTCTTGGAATATTGAATTTTAGCATGAATGGCTTTTTAGCGTATAGCCGAAGCCTAGATCCAATAACGTGTTTGGCCTATTGTATGCGTCGTGAATGCGAAGTTGGAAATCAATGTTTGATATTGCTTAATATGATCTTGGCAGGGATGTCTGCATCAGAGCTCCCGAATTGCAGAAAAACGGATATCCGTGTTCCATCTTTTCTTCCAATAATAATAAAAAAAAAAACTCGGATGGATTTTAAATTCTCTGTTTCAATCCCAGAACATTATCCAGCATGAATTGCCGGGTGTTTTTATCTACCTAGGCCCACGTGTGCATGGTGGCAATGGTTTTTGTTGTGCTTTTATCATTGATTTATTTTTATTTGATTTCCTGCCTCTCCGGCAGTATAGAATCTAGTTGATGGCGATAACGTAAAATTAATATTTTCGCAGTTCAAGGGGATTGCAGCAGCAATTTCTAAACTTACTTGCACGTATTTCCTCGTTTTTTAAACGAAAGGGAATCTATTTTAAAACTTGTATTGATGATTGTGTGCAAAGCGGCGTTTAATGAACAAAATGAAGCTTAAATTCCATGGCTTTAGGCCAGATGGTTGATAAATGTTTCTTTTTTACCCATACTAAAGTTAGTTTTGGCATTCGTCTACCCAACATTTGACATTTTTTAGTTTTGATCTTGTCATGAGCATTAGTTAATGGAATGACCTATACCTGCATATCCATATGGTATATTCGCTGTATGAATGATTTAGGTACGTGTATTGCAGATCAAACACGTCCTAAACATGCTTAGTGCATTAAATCGTCAATCTATAATTGTATCTTAAAATGTGTTTAATTAAGCCAGCTCCCATAGATGAGTGATAACCGAATCTGCTGGCTGGATGCCCACAGCATAATTTAATCAACAACGAGTTCGTTCTGTAGGAAACATCTATTTAATTTGTTTAATTTTAGATAGGGTGGGCTATAAACTAATGTATACCTTTTAGGTTATCAAAAACGAAATGGTATTATGTAAACTTAAAATCAACGGTTAAAGTTTACATGTAGTCTCGGGATGGTGATACAGCAAAACCTGTGAATAGCGAATGTGTTACTGGGATTAAATCACGAATTTACATGCGAATTGCAATAACGGTCGATTGCAGAACTACAATCAGCGAGGCAAAAGAGCATCATTGATTTTTTTAAATTAAAAGGACAACAATGACTTTCAGTTCTGTATACATGTGTACATGTATGTATGTGTTATACAGCCGTATTGGTATGTATGGTTATCATTTTAGCTGAACCAGAAAATAGAACTATCCCTCTGTATAACAACTTTTGATTTGGTTCCTGTGGTTTGTGCTATTCACAGGTTTTGTTTTACTCGCCTGTTAACATGTCATGTAAAAACTTAAATGCTAACTATATTGTATATTTTTCCATACATTAATGCTCTCATGCTCTATATCTGATAGATATCTGTTTAATTAAATTTCTGTTTAATTAAAAAAACTTGTAACAATGCTTGTGAAGGAAAAAACTCACTATCAGTTTTAATCGAAATGAATACTATATTTAACTAAATGCAAAGTTAAAAATTATAATTGTAGTTCTAGCTTTTGTTGGCACTCTTGGTTTTCTGGGCATGCAATCACTACTTTCAGATATCTACTAAAAACTGTATAATGATATAAATCAATAATGGAATTAACAAAAAACATTGTAGGATTTTCGAAAATTTAAGAATGATAGTCACGCTCTATCTCACTGATAATAATGCCCTCGGAATCCACAGCTGTTGATGCATTGAATCTCAAAATGCCTTTAAATGTAATGCCCTTGAGATAGCAAGATGGAGTAAATCACTGGTTAATTGCTTATATATTGTCCTTTATTAAAATAAGTTTGTTTCTCTTTGATAAAGCATGACTGATCTGAGTATTACAAACTTAGACATCAAGATGAGATTTCACAAAATTATATTCCAAGTAATCCGCCAGTTTTGAAAGCCGATATTAATGGACCGTTTACAGTCGCAATTTAAAAACACGAATAGTTTAAACTGCATTTAACCATAGCAAATTATTGACAAGAAAAATGATCTAGAGAGGCCAAACTTAAGGATGCCCAAACAATGATATGACGGATGTTAACCGTGCATTGCACCTCGGGACAATGGCACATCTGCCTTAGAATTTCAATATTGTGCAGTTCCCACTTGCCATACCTTCTTCATTCTATAATGTAGGATCAATAAAATATGCCAGATATGAAATACGCGTGGGTATAAATAAATGCATGGGACTAATTTCGGTTTAAAACAATGACAGGTGACAGATCTCATGAAAAGCGCTTCCATATATTAAAGCTTGTTATTCGGTTTGCGTCTACATCTTAGAAGTGGATTTCAACTTTAACGAATTGATTTTCTATCGTTTTTTTTTTCTCCCCCGACAAAGTAGATTCTGGGCCCTGAATAGAAAAATGTAAACCCCCGAATAACTGACAAGAGTATTGCGAGTGAACGATTTCATTTCCAGTTTTCCGTTTGTCTTTTTTTTTTTTCGGCCTATTTCTTCCGAAACTTTCGTGGATAAGTCGTATTCATTCAAAACTATATCAGACATTTTTTCTTTAACTTTTTTTATATAAAATTTTGTGAAAGTCTTCGTTTTCTTGTCATTTTTTCTCGTCGTCTGGTCCATATCTCCTTTTGCTCTTTTTTAAGATTTTTTTCTTTCGTTTCCATAAAAAGTTGTTCCTTCTAGCGAGTTTTCAAATACCTCTCTGGCGCATTTTTATCTTTGTTTTCTGGAGAAACGGGATTTTTCGAAATATGTACAAAAAGTCAAGAGTTCTACACATACATGTTGGGCCTATGTAAAAAAAAAGGGATCCAAAACAGAATCTTACAAGAATTCCTTTTACTGGTTACAGTATAACACCCAAAAAAGAGTTAATTATATTTTATTGAGAAGCCTCTGTATATTCTCTTATTTCCAAAATTGGTTTATCCACTTCGGTGGATTTAAACTCGAATTATCTATCCTAACTATTTGATAAGGATCTCAAATAACGATAAAATCAAATACAAAACACCAAGAGATACATTTATACCGGTAGTTTCGCAGTAGAATTCACTTATAACGATCTTGAAGGGCGGTGAGCAATCAGATCGTTATAGCCGCACTTTGTTGTTTCCGGAATTATGAACCTTAAAACGTAAATGTAATAATAATAATGATGTACTGTACATGCATGTAGACATAAATACAGGGTTAAAATTGATTTCCACATAACAGAAGATAAATTTTAAAATTTGTTTAGTTTTAAACTACATGTATTTTTAAATTTCAAAATTTAAACAAATACCGGCGTATATAAAACAAAATACGAACATTTTTTAATGTTTATTTTCGTTTGTAAAATAAGATTTCAGATAAAATTACAACACATTTTCAGATTTTAAATCATTTTCACAATATATTGCATGTATCATTAGGCTACATGTACAGAAGTGGGAAGCAAATCTGAGAAAATCGTTATAGGCGGTTGAAAGAACCATTTTTCGTTTCAAAAAGGGATAGCTATGTCCAGATTATCGTTATATCAGACATCGTAGTATCCAAACAAAATTACTGTTCATAAGATAACAGACCAACTGAAGACATTGCTCGGCATCGTTATTCCCGGAGTATCGCTGTATCCGGCATCGTTATAGGCGGATTCCACTGTATATCTCATTAAAATAATTTACAGAGAGATGTGACCCTAATTTGTTTGATTGATTGATGCAGTTGGTCATTATTAAAATAATTGCTCTGCTAATAAACTTATCTGCATCACTCCTGCATTACCGTGCAATTACTTTTTATTTCAAATTGTCAATTTCATATGCATGTGATGGCTTTTAAACAACATTCCTATAAATTCTTTCCTCAAATTGCCTCATTTTCCAATATTCGATTGATATGCTTGGACCTCTATGGAATCAGTTTTGATATCAGCATATTATGTCGAGATTCACTTTCATATCAGGCTTTTTTTCAGAGAAAGCCATTATATATTTTTTTACTTCCTTGTCCACCATGTTGTGCCCATAATAAATATACAAGGACTGGAGCAGGATGTCTTCCACTGCCATTATTTTTTGCTTTAATACTCGTTGCAATGACTAAATCGTTGTTATTAGAATTAATGGCCCGTCTTTCCCATTTTTATTGTACTTCTATGGATATGTGTTTTTGTGTGCATGCGTATACGCCATGGTTTTGATTGTTGCCATATATTTCTCATTGTCGTCCTCATCCAAACTGTCTAGCTCGCATGCCTATAATCACTGCTATTTCGCTCGTGAACGGTTCACATCTTTAAGGGGACATTCTGAAAGTAGATTCAGTCGTATTTTTTACATCGTTTCTGGCTTTGGTTAGGCATATAATACTCAAATGTGGCCTGTAGCAAATGCATTTCTGGTACACAAAACGACGCCATCTATTGGCATACAATGCTTAAAAAAATACCGAGTTTGATAATAACCTAGTTCGGCATGGGGCGTAAAACATGATGTCATAAACATTTGATGAGGAAACATCAGTTTTATTGTGAGCGTGTGGAATTTTTGTGCTGCTGAAATCAATTTCGGACGGGATTCACGTCTTTAGTGTATACACGAGCTCTGCTATAACGTCTTTCAGATTTTCAATCTGGAAAGCTGAGTATTATTAGGCGTGGTCACGTTTTGGATTAAATCTTAGGCAGAGTGCCTACCAAGATGGTGAGCATGTGGTGATTTGGCAACTATGCAGCGTATATGGCATGTGCACGAGGTGAGTGCATGCTAAGTATGATAGTATTATACCTCGCTCAACGTGCCATATGCCACATAGTCGCCACATCAACATCTAGGTGCATGAGCACCCTGCCTTATAACGCTATAACCAGAAAAAACATTTATAAGAATAACAATGATGGTCATTTTAAAATTCAGCCTAGGAAGTAATCCATGATGTGACCACTTTTAATGTCTACTGGTTTTTGTTGTTGTTTTACCTGATTATAATAATGTATCTGCACATGTGAATCACTTCTTTTCTGACAAATTATGGGTAGTTTGCAACTAGTTTGCAAAAAAAAAGGTAGTTCTGCATTAATTTTCAATCATTTTACATGTTATACATGTTAAACAGCGCAATGCCCTGCAGAATTATTAAGCTAGAAGTTAAATAAGGCGTTTCAACTGTTCAACTTCTAAATTTCCAATATCTTTAATCATCGATGCAACCAGCATCTTGATCCAACATCTCATTGGCTTAAGTCATCCTACAACAGACTAGTAACTTATCTAAATCATCTCGTCAATGTGCAAACTACTCTTATTAGTGGCGTTCAATGCATTTCTGCTACGTGCATGTAAACCTGAAGCAACTTGGCGTTCTTACACTCTTGCATCATTCCCCGAGATGTTCCAATGCTTCACAGCGTATTAGTGACAACCAGATTTCGCGCAATATCCTTGAAATGTCTCCATTTTATCTATTTGTTACCAGTTCCTAAAATTTGAAAGCGGGAAGGCTTTTTTTTTTCTTCAACCGATTGTCTCAAATGGATCTAATTCTCCAATCATTCCTTCGCACCTCTTGTCGATTTTCCCTCGGCTTCACATCAACTGCGACGAGTTTGGGAGAGAGGGTGGGGGGATGGAAGAAGGGGGCTTTTGTGCGTCTCGACAGATATTATCACCCAGTCCTTGCATGCCGTTAACTGGCACATTACGGCCTCGCAGAATGTCATCTAATGTTATAGATGGAGCGCCAGAAGTTGTAATTTTGATCCCTTATGAGTGCTGTGCAAATCACAGCCTTTTGGTGTCTGCGCAATCCAAGAAAAATGACAATCCATGCAATAGCCCATCATTTAGCCGTTTTCTGCATTGGCAAAAATATCTTCTCTCTCTCTTTTTTTTTTTCTGGTGACGGTTTCGTTATCTGCGTTTAACGCCTATAATACGAAAATTGGAACATATCGTGCAGAAAAAAAAAGATGATTATTATGATGATGGTACACCGAGCGAACAATGGGAGCGAACTTTTGTGCAATGCCCGAAGATGGTTAGTGCAGTTTCGCAGAATTCAAGAATCCAAAGCGCCTTTCTAATGTCTTGTCTGCAAATGACACTACCGGAGTTTGAATTATGGCTGGCAGAGTTATAGTTTAGGATTTCCCCCCTCACCCTCCCTCCCCCAAAGCATAAACTGGATGAACATTTCAGGCTGGTCGGAGGCCATCTCCTCTACGGGTCTCCACTATAGCCAGATTTTTGAAAAGTGCTTTCTTAAAAGTTATTTCACGAAGATAGATTTTTTATTGCCCGCAGGCCATAATTTTTGGGGAACTATATGTGCATTTCGTATGGAAAACTTTTTATCGCTGTTCAGATTGTCCAAAAAGTTTTGTAGTGGAGACTGGTGTTCATTTTATAAGCATTTGGGTTTCTGTGTATCATACAATGCCTCTGGACGTGTACAGCAAAACTTGTGCATAGCACAAACCACTGGAATCAAACCACAAGAAGTGCTATTTTCAGGTATTGCTAAAGTGATAACCATGCACACCCATCATGTGTATATGTACTGAACTAGTTAAATCTTTAAATTATACTATGCTATATATATATTTTTCTTATAATGCAGAGTTTTACAGGGTTTTTGCTATTTCAAGGTAATTTTTATGTATAAAACCGATTTGTGCCATCTGTGAGTTATCGCTATTTAGAGGTTCGCTTTTCACAGGTTTTACTGCCGTAATTTGCTTTTTGCAGTATTTCTCATCCTGTGGGATTCACCGAGATAAGATCCTAAAGAACTTTCCGTGTTTTGGAGATTACTTCGTTTTTTGTTAATTAGTTTTCTTATCACTTTTTTCCCATTTCTGTGTGTATTATGGAAACGCGATAAATTTCATCTCGAAAATTTATTCAGCAATCATCCCAAGTTAACTCTGACAAGGTTTTTGTGTCAACTGTAAGCCCAGCGTTGTGTTTTTCGCCATAAAAATGTCAACTTTGATATTTGATAGCCATGTTGAGTCTGCAGGCACCAAACTTTTCTTGTTGTCGGATTATTTTATTTTCTTTCCCCCTCATGCAAATAATGAATAATTCATTATTCAAATCATGAGTTGGTAATGCATGTAAATTGTCTTGACGGAATTTGTAGTGTGGTGTTTCACATTTTGGTGATCGCTGGGACGAACTCTGTTGAAATGATTTATTCCTGCTGAGCTTTTTTTTTTGTCTCTGCTGTTTTAATTTAGTCGTTTTGATAACTTTTTCGTTTTGATGCACCCGCATTTTATTGTTTTATATCCTGTTTCATTAGAGGTCGAGCTTAAATGACTGTTTATAGGGTTGAAAATTGGTTTAATGGGCTTCACATTAAAATTCGTTGAAACATCTACGTTTTTGAATTTATTAAATTCAGCTTTTTAATTTTCGAATTCGTTGATTATGTTTGCATTGATACTTAATGCTTAATTACAACTGAACTACAAAAATTTCAAAGATGGTCACTATACAACAAATTATCAATTTTACCCTGTTTCCTCCTTATGGATCCATTTTTATTGAATTGTTCATATAACGTTTCAGGTAATCACATTTTTTTTATTATTAAATGTTAATTGTTCACAAGCTCTTGCTAACCTGAAACAGTTCACCTGTTTTTCTTTCCGTGGTTATTTCTAAATACTTTAAAAAAGCTCAATTTGATCCTTAAAGCTAGGTTCTCTGTACATTTTTTGATGAAACTGGTGCCATTTTTCGAAATATTTTTCAAAACCTTGTATATTTAATTGAAAGAATGAAATCAAGGACTAAGAGAAGGTTAATCATACACTCGTGTACAATCTTTAAGATTCACATAGGCAATTTGCTTTAATGATATTGGCTGGGTGTTATGAGAAGTGTTAGGACTCTTTTAGAGGATTTCCTAATTTCCCCTTATGGGAATTGTTATATCACCGTTGGTTATTGAACATGGTCGCTTTATTAGGTGCATTGTCAATGGAAAAGTTGCAAAAGAGATGGCACACCCTGGTCACTATACACAATAGGCAGTTGGTCACTTTCCTAAGTTTTACGGTAGTTCGAATGTAGAGCTTAAGTTATATGGCTATGCAATTCACCACAATTCAGAACAAATTTGGTCTTGGTTTTGGCGAATGAGATGGGTGAGGTTTTTGGGTGATGGTTTTTGTGTTGACCTAAAGTGACCCAAAGCACAAAAAAAATTTAAGATCCATGTTTTAAGAATTTGTAGACTTTGGTGCCATCCATGGTCTATCTCTTTCAGCTGCAAATAATATTGGTATGATTCTAGCACTGAAGCTTTGGACATTAAAACCAACCATCCCCTCCAACTATTTTTCCTCCAGCAAACTTGTGTGATGAAACCAAAGTTTTTAGCCTGACATTTGGTTTTTATCGCGAAATTGGACCACACCCTTTTCTTGTCGTCCCTAATTGCCGTCTTTTATTTCTCGCATGTTTTAACTCGGGCAACCGATTTTTTTTAGTCCCGTCAGATTCGTCTCCTGGCAACCGGAATTGCTGCTCTGTGCCAATGTTGGAAGGGATTTCCATGGACCAGGGATGGGTTGGAAATTATTGCCCATCTAACAGCAATGACACTGCTTGGTTTAAAATGGTTAAAAGCGATGGACGATTTGAGCCAGATATTGCGTGTTGCGTTGGCCGCACGGTCATGTACCATATAGACCGGGGCTGTTAATCCTGCTGGAATCCTCTGATTTATGATACGGATCCAAACCACAAATGTCCAGTTTTATCCAATATTTCCTGTCTGGAAGACAGGCCTCCAATGGTCGACTATAAAATTTGTTTGCTGATGGAAACTCGGGATTTGGCAATGCCCTAGCTGGCCAAACACAGCTTTTTTTTTTTACAGTGAACTCTAAACGTTGAATTTTCATTGCATTTGGTCTGACTGGTTTATGCTCTCGTCTCCATATAAGGCTTAACGGAATCCCACCGAAATGAAAGTCATTTTATTTGTTCTTTTACATTTTCAATCCAAATCCAGTTATAAAACATTAATGCTCTGTCGACTGTCAGTAAGGGGATTGCGTGTGTATTAGTGTTGTATAGTTGAAATTAACTTATTCTGACAGATGATGTACATGTATGGTAACACCTTCTTCACACCGACGAAATCAAGAGTACTGATGTCTATCAAGTCTTGATCGAGTTGCGCGAATCCAATC
>JAQGCC010004444.1:0-13142 GCA_034698905.1 Xestoiulus laeticollis | reverse complement strand
TGAATGGCGATCTCTCGACGAAAAGGATAGCGGTGATTTACGGTGAGTGATTCGCGTTTGGTGCGTGGGGGGCTTAACCCAGCGAGTAGACAGTGTTAACCTCAGGTTAATTTTCTATATGTATAATTAAATGGCGGCCATTTTGTTTTCTGCATGTTGGAACATGGGTTCTCTAATCCTGGGTTGTTTTATCAATGGTTAATTGGTGCAGCACATACAGCCTACCTGGAGGATAATCAGGAGTTATATTTTAACCCGAGGTTGGTAAACCTTAGATTTTCACCTCAATCGGTGCAACCGGCCCTTAGTGGTTATGCTTAACTCCTTGAACTGTATCAATTTCCGGCTGGTTTAAACAGTCAATAAAAACTCGGGAGATCCGGGTTGTGGTTTTTCGTGGTTTCCCGAAACTTCCCTTAATCGCCCATATAGGCACATAAAGTACATGACGACCGTATACTCTTCCTCTTAAAAATCTGGCACTTTGACCCCTGTCACATGGCATGTTACATGCTGATTGCATAAAAACGAATTGAATTGAAAAAAATTAACACATTGCCATTTGCAAGTTTTTTTAAATGACCCTGCATCTTTGTATAACAAACAATCTGTACATGTACAATTAATCTTTTTCACTTATCATATCTGAATTAAAACTCATAACTAATTAAAATAGTTTTAAAAGCAAATCATAAGGCAGTAATTAAAACAATTGTATGTTTTTATAGGTTGTGATATGATTAAAACCGGAAATGTCGTCTGTCATTTTGGAAAAATGGTGTTGATAACATCATATGGCTGAGAAACTAAACAAATTAAAGTTTGTGATGGTTGGAGAAGGCTATGATTTGAAACTATAGCTTTGATGACTTACTTTAATGTAGAGCATGGTATTGCCAGATCCAGGTAGTGATCAGCATTGCCTTGAATGCAGAATTCAATAGGTCCACTACATGTATTAGAAACATTGTTAACAGGTAACTATACTACTCATGTTAAAATGACTTAAAAGGGGATTCCTAATTTTATAGATGTGACCTGGCTGAATGTGCCATCTTTTGACTTTTGTGATAATTAATAACTGTTTATGTGAATATATTGCATGTATTCCAGATCTGTAAGAGGACTGTATTAATTTATTGCTAATCTGGTCAAAATTAATCATTTCAAATTGCTCATTACCATAAACAAATAAAACAAATAACATCCGTACAATATTGATATTAAAGGATTACAAGAGTTTTCAAGATGAGCGTCTAATAATACGTTGAGGAAAAGTTAAGTTTCACTTTGGGTTTTTACCAATATTGATGAGGTGTATGACTTTTGCATGAAATATGCATGGTCATAATTCAAAGAAAGTAACTGAAAGGTGAGAAGATGCTTAGGTAATCAAATATCCAGGTATTAACGACATTTTTTTTAAGCCGTAAAAAATCACCTTGAAAATGTACTAGCATGCATAAGTTAATTATTATTTTAATTTTGTTTTTCCCCATGTACACTGTAGAAGAAATACTATTGTTATAGAATTTAGTAACATGTAATTTAACACTTAAAAGTAAATATCAGTTATTTAGGTTAATCTATAACATTTAATGTTCGATATTTAAATAGCTGATGCTTTCATATGTATTTAATTACGTATTAAAATACATGTACCTATGAAAGCATTGGCTTCCATGCATTATTGCATGAACACTTGTTAATGCAAATAAAGATTTTATAATACAGAAATTACCATGGTTGAAACTTTTATGGTTATACATGTATGGTTCCACTATTGGAGCTTTCTTAAGGTTATATATTTTCCCTCATCGCTTGTATAAAAACCTATACAGCACCTATTGTTATATCGAATTGTGTTAATTAACACAACATAATACACGTATATCCAACCAGAGTCCTTTGAAGTGGTTGTTTGAAAATAAACACCATTTTTAAATGTTTGCCAATTTCACTATTGACCAAATTTAATAGTTTGTAAAACATTTTAGAACACCTGATTTTGCGTAGTTTAATTGCCAAGCATGACATGCATTATGTGTCCAAATCAAGAACTCTGGAAATTGCAATACCATGCTAAACTTTATTACTCTCAAAGTGATTTTAAATGCAAGCCTCAACAATTTCTGCAAATATATAATTGATCCGACTTTTATTGCATCCCTTAATTTTGTAAGCAGAGAAACGTTACAAAACTGTTTTAAATTGCTTATATTTCTAATTTATTCTTGAACTTTGCAAATGTCAAGGACTATAATTAACTTTCAATTATCACTTGCAGTTAAGCATTATACACAGTTTAATTAAAGCAGCAACGGTAAATGGGTGTTATGACCATTAGGATGTTGCGCAAATAGAATTTCAGTTTCAATTACGGAATGAATTCGCACAATTCCTTAATTGTTATTTGCAACATTTGTACATAAAACAGGCTCAAACACAGCCCAAATAAGCCTATAACTAACGCCCTCTACTGCAGAAACATATGTCCACCAGAATTTAGCGAAAACGTAATATAATTGCCGATGGTTTCGTCATCACATGATACAACAGCGTTAATATCTGAATCTCCTGATAATTAAAATATCTTAGTTTCCTGAAGGTGAATTGAAGATGAAACTAAATTGACGATATATCTAAGCCTAAACCGGATGAATCATGTAGAACATGACCGACCAATAAAGCAGTTTAAGATATACATTATATTTCAAATGGCAAGGTCTTAAAATTAATATAATGATCAATTAATTTGATATCAGATGTATACATGCTGTACAGTATTTTGTTTTAAATTATGAATGTACGTGTACTCCAAAAGACAAATTAAAATGTTCACATATTTGCACTTTTTTATTTGTTGATGACACTCCAGTGCAAACGTCCATAAATTCAAAAAGGTAAAATAATGGTAGAATAATTTTAGTAGTTTTCTAAATTATTCGTAAAAGCATTGATTAAATTAAAAAGTATGGTAATACATGTACACTAGCACACGTACAGAGCAAATTTAATTTAATCTTAACGAGAACGATAAACACACTATTACGCATGCGCCGTAAAAGTCGTTTTGCTCCTCAAAGACGTTGTGATATATCATTTTAAACTAATGAAATTGTCGTCTCCCCTTACCGTCGACACCGCGCATGCGCATTGGCAAAAGAAACAGTGCTACCAATGTCGTCAAGATTAAAGGAAACCTGCTGAATTCCTCTACAATCATATATAGTCATATAACGACATCTTTATGGCAGTCATCGCAAAGGTGACAACATGACAAAATGGCTTATTTCCATCATTTATAATCGTGCTTAAAATTTCATATCATTTGATTAAATCGTTGAGTTTGCTGTGTCAAAGAAAAAATTCTCCTCTTAGTATAGAGCAAATATAGTTAAATAGAAATTCTTTCATTTTATGACCTCGTTAATATATAGCTACTGTTTGCAAGTCATCATCTCGCATATACATCTCGATTTCACACAGTATATATAGATTGTAATTAGAAGGTTATAAATTGATCGAAGCGCTGCCTGACGCTATACCACAATGTGGGTATAAATGTACTTTATAAAATGTGTCATATTGGAAAAACCCAATATACACCACACTTGTGGCATATGTTATTTCAATACAAGGAAGTATACCAAGTGCCCTTTTATAGTACAACTTGGTATACTTCTAAGTACACTTCACGGTAAAATATACTTGGAAAAGTATATGTAGACTATGCTTGCAATGCTTTTTAGTACCTGCATGCATAGTCAAACAAGTATACAATTCAGCGCACTTTGTATGCAGAAAAATAAACTAACTACTCTGTTGATTTTGACAAGGGTCTAAATTCCGTCAAAACAACTGTACCATCTGAACATCCTTTGTAAATTGCCCTCAATTGTATTGTAATATGCATAATCGCAATGCATGCATGCAAAATGTTAATAATATGGTTAGTTACGAGCTCGTATTGCATTTATAAGGATGTCAGCAGTTTCTAGTAGACATCTTACATTTGATTTGAATTTGTTTTTAATTCCTGAACCATAACCATAGCAAAGTATGAATGTCACATGTACATCTGCATAGCCAGGGTTTCAAGCAACCTTACAAAAATGCTAAAGTATCTTTAACGTTTCATGTAAGTTTCAAAGTAAGGTATTTTAGGGTATCATAAAAGTATCTTCCATAGGTATCTTTAAAGTCTGATCGGGTGCAAAACATATACCCTTTAGAGATTTCATTTATGAAACCAAACAAAGCTTCTATTAGGCAAACTTTAAGTATCAAATGGAAACCTAACAGTTTCATTTTGGTGAACTTTTGGAAAATAAGAACTTAATTATCCACCCTGGGATTTGAAACACAGACTATACACATGTATAACATCCAGTAATACATGTAATGCCCATGTATAAGACAAGTAATACCTGTAACTCACATGTATAACGTACATTATACGTGTAATACGTGAAAGCATCTTTTAAGTACATGTATATTAAAAATGATTGAAACATTTCGACTGCTAATAAGGTTTCAAATTTGTATATCTTTAATAAACCTAAAAAATACCTTGATACCTACTAGACACTAGTATTTAACTAAAATGATACTTAAAATTTGTGTAAGGGAGGCCATTTCAGCATCCATCCATAAATGCATTTGAACATCTTTGATGCTTCCATCACTATAGGAAAAGTCGTGATTTAATCGACATATGCATGTAGGTGTGCCATATATACATAGTTTCAATTTGCAAAATTAAATAACAAAATTTCGTAAATATATAGGGATATAATAAATATCTGAAAAACTTAAAGAACTGAAAGTACCTTGCATGCTATTCCAACATCCCCCTCCAATGCAAATTTGTAAAGCAACATGGAATTACAATGTACAATGTTTAAGCATTTAAAAAACATTGCATGGAAATATGGTGGTAATCTTCCGTAAGGGGATATAACGATAACAAAGATGATGTAGATCAAATAAAGTTGAAACCCAAATTTCCCTTCATTATTATTCTGTTCTTTCTATTCATGAGTTATATTATATCATCATGCAGCAGTGGGGTAATTCGATAGTAGAGTGGGGTAAAAAATCTGTTTGTCCAACTGCACTTTCCCCTCACTTAATCGAAACCCCAAAAATCCTTCAAATGATAAAACGATGCCATTAGAATAAATAGACAAGATGCATCGCCAACTCATTGCATTTTACTTACAGTAAAGCCTTAGTAATCCGACACCATATTGGATTATCAAAAAACGTTGGATATATGCGGAAAGGATGCATATACAATTATATATAGTACTACATTATACATGCATTGTATATCTGCTTACTCATCTACTTCTGTAACCTGCTGAAGGTGACCACCCAAAATAGCCAATTAAGATAGGTCACGTACTGTATACAGGTGGTCACTATACAGAGAATGTGTTTCTTTACACATATGTGTACATGTATGTTAATTAATTGTCCCTATATGGCTATAATACCGTACTTATAAATGTTTTTTTTTCTTGTACATGTATAGTAGCAAATGCCATTTTTAATTATATAATTCGTATTATACAATAAGTTTATGTTTATGCACCGTAATTCGACGTCTTATGTATTCCCATTTAAAATAAAAGTTAGTTATGTATATACATGTAGACTATACGACAACATAAAATGTGCATTAATTTATTTTTAGAGTAACATGCAATATTTTTGTATTTTATTATGTGTAGTTTATTTGTTTATGGAAACAAAGCGTCAAAGCAAATAGGATTTAAAACATCACTGCAAAAGCAAAAGCATTTCAAATAAAATGCAAAAATCGATATAATTCATGTTTTAAAACTTTTTACGAAAAACTTGCTTTTGTTCAATTTTACAGAACACCAACCCTTCATCTCTGGATCAAGCAGATATCCAAATTTGATACACCATATAGACAATAGTATTAAAGACTGAATACTTTCCCATTATAAATTAATAAACATGCACGCACATTAGTTTTGCAACCATATATGCAGCTAAACATATGATTTATCTTTAAAAAAAATCATAATGCAAGCCAGATTTAAACCAATAAAATAACTAAAGGCCTATTCAACCCTGACAAATAACAGTGCTGCAGAAACCCAACCCACTCGGCAATACAATGACTCCATATCAAGGCAATATTATCAATTTTCCATATCGATTTTTTTCATATATATTTCTATAGAAAGTGTTTTAAAACAAGCATTTTGCACTGATATCCCCATTGTTCTTCAATTGTTAAATCATGTGCGATTTGTCATTCAGAAATGCATGCACAATTTAATTGCATAAAACCTGAAATTCGCATAATTTTACACATCACAACATAAAGAATTTCGGCATTTGGATATATTTTTTAAACAATTTACCATAAACAATAGTTCTCCTGATCTCCGCCCGGTGGCTTCCGGTCATCTTGACGTCACCACACTGGAGCCACACGAATGCCATGCAAGTAAATCCGCACAGCAGACAATGTTTTAAGTCAACACGTATATTTTTCTAGTTTTCTATACATGTATATATCTAATGTGGCTGTTGGAAAACGGGCCAATGAGGGAACTTTGTTTGTTGAAATTGAAACTGGATCTCGAGATGTTCGCACCAATGGCAGATCGCGACATTGACAACCCTCCAAGACAATAAGAAAGTCGGTGACAGAACAGGGGGTTGTGGTTTGTTGAATTTGTTCAAATTTTGGTCAAATAATTGCAAAACGTTAAGCCGGGAAGTCTGCATGCGCTTTGAATGGGCGACAACCAGGAATAGTACAGAAAAGAAATTATTTCCTAGCATTCCAAATCCAAAATACTCCATATTAAAACCGCTCAACCCAGCACCTTATAGGATCTATCAACAAATTCTCGATATTTTCCTTAAATTTGTTTATCATGTGCTGATTTACCAAGAAAATTGACATCTTCTACAATAAAACCGTATGTATATATATTTATTATACAATCTAAGATATACAATATTTTATATTATAATAAACTTAAAATCCTAAAATGGAAATAACCTGTCTTGCAAATAATTTTGTCAATTTAATCGTATCGTTTAAATGTGTTATGAAACTATTTTCAAGTTTCAAGAGTTATTATATGCATGCAAGAATGCAAAATTAAAAGCAAGCTAGTCATTAAGTAAAATACGACTTTATATTTATGACAATATTTGAAGATTCATATCAAACTCGTCATATGAACTCTTTTCAATTTTTGATAAATGATAGGTGATAAATGGTTTTAGCATGTCAAGTACCACGTGTAATTAATGCGTGCCCGTATATAAGACAGTAAATGATTGTCATTTATGATTTTAAAATAGTCGAGAATATGTAAAAATTTACAATCTTTGCAAATGTTTCTAACATTTATATCTAACGTAATGCTTTTATGACATGCCCAAAGCAAAACCGAAGAGATTTAACAATTTCATATACTTTCTATATGCTTTATCATTGTATATTATACTTAATATCACATTATTTTCAAAATACGTTATTATGTATTCCACACAACGCTTTTTACAAACATTTTGTCACAAATATATATATATATATATATATATATATATAAAGGACATATTGAAAAAAGCGATATTTTTATACATCACGCGTTTTCATGTCAAGCAAGTTCATTAAAAATAGTTGTATATACATAGGGCCTATATCCGTATAGGTTGATTGAGAATTACACATGTATAATGTTGACATGATTGTTGTGCATGCAATACATGTATATGAATGTACACGTTTATTTCCAATTATAAGTGATCTCCGTATTCCTATGTTAGTATATATAATTGATATAAAATTCAATTTTAAGATATTTTAAGATATCTAATTTATTTTAATTTGTTAATCTCGTTTGGATTGTTGCAGTTTTTGTATAAGCTTAGTCATTTTGGTGAGGGCATAGGCGATAATATAGGCCCTATGGATATTGTTTTATAATGGGATACGCGATTACACGGGAATTATGAATAAGTCCACATATATGAGGTTTGTAGGTGAATTTAAGTACATCTTCGTATAGAAGATACCCATTAAAAATTAATTCAAAAATTCATGTATACTTGAACGGATATGTAAAGTAAATCCCGTAATATTTCTTATAACGCGATTCGGTGTTATTTTCCACATTTAACGCATGCATTATTAAAATTCTGCATGCTGCTATGCATTTCAAAATATATGCAACTAAAATCATGAAATCATATGTTCTATACATTTTTTTATTTGCTCTCCCTTACGGAAAAAAGTTTTTGCCAATTGATTGCAGACAAAAATGTTTGAAAAATTATGTACAAAATGGCGGAATTTTTGTGTTATTTGGAACAAATAGCACTATTTTGCAAACAAATTTGTCCGCAATCAATTGGCAATCACATTTTTTCATAAGGGGTAATACACAAAATGAAACCAAAAAATTATATACATGTATATTTACAAAATAAAAGTACATCTATTGCTAAATTTATATTAAGATGTTTAAATGTATTTAAACAATTACAAATAAAAAAATACTTTCCCTGCTAAATTCCAATTCCATTTATTACCCTATCAGGCAGCCAAACGGGCCATGTGACATGGTAGGTAATTTACAATAACTTACAAGATTTACATGCAGAGAAAAATGCACAGCTTGAAATGTTCACTACAATTTCAAAAAAAATCCCTGGATAATTGTATTAATTTAACCCTGTTTTAATTGAAGCCAAACATCAAAATGCTTAGAGGCCCTTCTTGGTTTCATCCGCCCCTGTTAACCCTTCCGTAATGTCCACTGCAGTTAGTCTGATGCACGATCTTTTCTTATAGTCTTGGTCAACAATGAATCCGCCGACCAGCATCATCCTAACCCATCCTACGACAGAGAAAGGCGCCCGCAAACCCAAATGTGCCCGGTGCCGCAACCATGGCATGATCTCTTGGCTAAAGGGCCACAAGCGCCACTGCCGGTTCAAGGACTGCAGCTGCATCAAGTGCAATCTGATAGCTGAACGGCAACGGGTGATGGCTGCCCAGGTGGCACTGAAGAGGCAGCAGGCGGCCGAGGATGCCATTGCCATGGGGCTTAGGGCCGTGGCCACGGGAAGTTCATTCGGCTATCTACCCCCAGGCCCTATATTCGGTCTGCGTGTTAGCGAGGCCCACGTGAACGACAAGGAATCCAACAAGGAGGAAGATGATGTTGCCCATTCCCCACATGGTGAGCATTTGCAACATTTTTACTATGGTCCTTGTAGAAAAATATACTTTTGGTGTAGCGAATCCTTCATTCATCGGGTGCACTGTGAGCATCTTCGATGTTACAGCTAAAACTTCGAAAATCACTCTTGTTTTGAGTTTTTAAAAACTTGTGCATGCAAAAACAAGTCTAATGCCTAGTCCACACCAATGCAACATTTCTAT
The DNA here is from genome assembly GCA_034698905.1 of Xestoiulus laeticollis. NCBI lineage: Eukaryota > Metazoa > Arthropoda > Diplopoda > Julida > Julidae > Xestoiulus > Xestoiulus laeticollis. The sequence continues at coordinate 3,691 of JAQGCC010004444.1, read as the reverse complement.
GAAGCATGAAATTTTATTATGTTTCATGAAATGTTTCAATGTTGTTGCATTGGTTTAGATATTATATTTCACAATGCATGCTGCACCAGATAGTTATCGAAACATTTCATGGGCAACATTTTTGCCATGAAATGTTTCGAGTTTCATGTTTCATGAAATTGTTTCCTTGATGTGGACTAAACATTAGTTCAATATATACGAAATTCAGCCTAATATGTCAACAAAATCTGTCCATCACAGTATTTGAGCATGAATAGTTTTTAAGCTTTGAACAAGTATATACAATAATCTATTAAAACCATGGACATGGCTCTTCATTAAATCAGTGTTATAAGATTTACTAGTCTTATTTGGAAACATTTCATGTTCTAAGAACAAAACATGCAGTTTGAAATTTCTACAGTGTACATGTTTTACACATGCATATCAAATACAATGAAACTTCGAAAGTATGCTTGAGACCTATAAACGGTATAATGCAATGCAATGCATGGGCTTATTTATGAAAGGGCCAAACCTAAACATTTAGCTATATATATACGTGCACTTTAATTGAACACTTAAAACTTGCATTAAACTGCACATGCACTGTATCTATAAGGGCCGGTTGCACCAACATAGGTTAAGAATAACCTAAGGTTAACCTGCTGTTTAATAATAGGTTAGCCCTCCTTGTCATTTCGTGAGCATGGTTTAGAAAGAAACTAGACAGAATGATTTCAATTGGTTGTATTGTTTGCATTGTAATATGATTGATACAAAAGTTTCTGGTGGAAATGTTCGATAATTGGATGTACAAGCATAAGCCGGGAACGCTTTTCCCGCGTTAATAGATGCGCGCATGAACAGTGCATGCGCACATTAATTAGGCGGGAAAAGCGTTCCCGCGTGAGCCCCAGGCCACACTAGTCTGGAAACGCACGTTTGACTAGCCTCAAACAAGGCTTTTAATTAAAAAAGAATTTTGGCCTGATACAAATACTGGACTTAAAAATATCAGTCATCATCAATGTTCAGGGACTCAGGGTAATGCCTGATTCCCATTGGATGGAATCAATTCTGCTAGCATTATCTGCTAACAGGGGAAAAAATGGTTTTGTTTCAACTTCTATCTCATGAGTGCCCTTTACTGAGAGCAGACGGTTTTCAATAAAAGTGCACATGCAGGCAGCGAACAGATCGCTACTTTTCCGTCCAGTAGGAAACTGAAAGTTGAAAATTTCATTTCTGTGTGACTTTTGTATAACAATTTTATTTTCTCATGCATGCAGCCATCGCTGTCACCTCCGAAGACGAAGCTGATCCGGACAAAGACCGTCCGTGCACTCTGTCGCCGACATGTTCCGAGCGAGGCTGCGACGTCTCCTCACGCCGCGTCAGCAGCTCTGGTCCACCCCCATCCACGGCGGATCGTCGCTATCCACAACCCCACCACCAGCTTCACCCTCAGCATTATGCCGCTCTCCGAGGAAGTTCCCTCATGAGCCACGGCTACCCTCACCACCAGCAAGCAGCAGCGCCACGGCCCATCAGTGACCGGCTCTACTTGCCGGGCTTCAGCCTGCCAGGACCACCACTTACAGCCGTTGACCGGCTATCCGGGTTGGAGATCCTGCAGCGCATCTTCCCCACACACAAGCAGAAGGTGCTGGAGCTGGTGCTGCACGCCTGTGCAGGCGACGCCGTCAAAGCTATTGAGCAGCTCATCGCAGCCTCCGACGGCGGCCTGTATGCCGCCTCAGCATCCCTGAACTGTCCGAGCACTGGCACCATCGTCGGCTTCAACGGCGGTGCTGGCTTGGCATTGCACCCATACTTTGGCCGCGTGGGGGCACTCCGAGCAGCGCCTAAGCTCTCGCTGGGCGGTGGGGTGCAGTCGGCTTTCACGCCGCTGCATCAGGCAGTGCCGCCACCTCCACCGCCAGCGCACCAGACACTGCCTTTTGGTCCAGGAGCGTCGCCGTCTCATTTCACCACCGTCCCTAATAGGCTGTCTTTCGGTGCGGACGCCATCTTGGGTACCAGCACCTCCTCGCCTGCGGTGGCGCCACCGGTGTCGGCGCATGCGCCACTGTCGCTTGTTACCGGCTATGCCTACCCACCACTAGCTAACTTGCTTATCCACCCTGCGCCTTGCACCGCCGGTTGTGTGCAGTGCAAGGGAGTGCCACTGTCGGAGGCAGTGGCACATGGCGGTGTCACACGAACTGCGGTTACCTCCACGACTTCAAACTGCTCCAACGACAAGGAGGATGGGGATTCGGCGACGCAGCTGCGTTCAGATGAGGCGATTGACGATGCTGCCAAAAGTGACTAGGCTATAGCTGTATGACTGTTACCTGCAGAGACTCACAAGTGGCTACATCACTTGAGAATAATCGAAAACTGCTTGTAATAAAGTTCCAGACAATAATGTTTGTTGCAGCCATCTGGTGAGCTGTAATGGTAAAAACATGCTGAAGCATTGGTTTGCAGATGGGGGTTTAAAGCCCGCTACACACTAAACCGTTTTATTCCGTTTGGTGGCGTTATGGGACGTTGCATATGTGTTCACGTTAAAAAAACCGTATCTAGTGATTACCCCCAATCAAGAATCCCCAAGACAATAATCACCAAACAATAATCTCCAAATAATAATCTCCAGTCAACAATCTGATATATTATCCCATAATTTTCAATATATATCCCATATATTTGGCACCGGATAGGTTAGTTTGGGTTAGGCAGCGCCGCAGGCCGGCGTGATGGCTAATCTGGTATGAAACGGTGAAACTTTCTTGATTGGGGATTCTTGATTGGAGATAATTACCTGGAGGTAATTGTTTGGGGATTTTTGTTTTGGGGATAATCACATAAAACCAAAAAAACGCATCCAAACGTTTACTTCGCAAAGCCACGTCAAGCCACGCCATTTTTCAAGATGGCGGCCTTTACTGATGAGCAGTTAATTGAAGCCTGACGCCCCAATGTGCAGGCTTCACGCATCGCATGGACGTCACGTTGCATTGCAAGAAGTTCCCCTACGGTTGCGCAATGCAACGTAATGCAACGTCATGCTGCAGTGTGTAGCAGGTTTTACCAATAATGTGAAATCATGTGTGGCCCATAGCGGACAAGCGGCCCAATTTGAGCCATGGATTTCAGAATTTAAACAGCATTAACATAGGTACATGTAATTCACAATAAATTTTTGAACAGATATTAACGGCATAATTATTTGTTCAAAGACTTAAACAATTTGTCACTGTTTGCTAGTCGATCCCCTTTCACCTTATTAACTGTTTTATTAACCTAGTTCCATCCAGCTTATTCGATTGAGTAATTACCACATCATTTTATCTATCAAAAAGATAGATTACACCATTTACTGGATTTTTATTCCTAGCTTATAACCGAGATACTTTAAGATAATATTTTTGTGCCAAATAATCATTTTAGAAGTAGACATAATCATTCAAAACCATTGCTCCGAGCTTCGTACCAAAACGGATGCTTACTATTGGTCCTTCTTTTTTTGCACGCGTTTAGACGATGGAATAATATTCCTAGTGATAGTTTAAATTCACTTCACGTTCAATTTAACAATAATAGGGACTTACAAACGACGTCTTCCAAAAATTGCTTACACTTTTAAAGTCGTAGTAGTTTTCCTTTTCATTTGTAGGTTCTAATTAAATAAGAACTTTCTTAA